>MU868627.1:18191-28229 GCA_036418205.1 Ostertagia ostertagi
CCCGTGCGAGGAAAGCGCTCACAAAAGGTGCTAGGGTCTTTTAAGCCAAGATGCACGAGCTGCACGGCCCGACTTGTAGGCAGCTCATGTGGTGAAGGAAGGAGCGGCGGTTGCCGAGGAACACAATCTGGTAAGAGAAAGGAGATGGTAATGAAATAGAAAATTTTATGCGGTTCAGAAAAGCTTCCCTAAAATAAAGCATGTGCAATCTTTTGGTGGATACTGTTGTTTGCTTTTTCGTTGATGTCAAATAGACCGAAGAAACAGCGATTCAAGCGACTTACCCATATGGGCTACCATCCTCCTCGAGCACCACTTTCTTGGTAGGCCATCTGGGCTGCCGCCAGCGTGAAGGTGTTAAAGACGGAGTTAGCGATGAAAAGGCACCCCTAAGAAGGCAAGGTAGAGGTGGTCAGTTTGGGCCTGGATGAAGAAAAAAAAACCATGGCAAAGAACCTAGCAACCAAGGGGATTAGTGCGTGGTGATTTCGAATGGTCGACTTACCCTTTGGAACGCCGATGGATATTGACAGCGTCCTTGAATCTGGTTCAGCCCAGCCGGGAAAAACGAGCACACTGACCTTCTAATGCTACTTCTAACAAAAGTATTGAATTCCCACGAAATTTTGATGTACAAAGATGAATACGAAATCTCGATCTATTATCCTTCGAAACGAGTTGTTAGTGATCAGGCTTGGTAAGGAAGCAGCGTCCATGAGGACCCCTATCCGGTCGGTTTCACAGTGGGGCATAGTAGCTATTTGAATTAGCACATTATTCTTGATATCCCAACAAAGGCTGCCATTTAAATTTTTGCTATTCTTCCTAATTAATCCTAACAAGAGATTTTTGACATCTTATCTGGTTGGAAATCCAGTTCATCGCTTACTACGGATTTGATACCGCTTAGTTTTATCAAAGCGGTACTTCCTTCCATCGTAGGTTCATTGAAATTATTTTCAACTTGAGCCTGTTTGGAGCTGAAGTTCCCCAAAGATGGAAAATCTTTTTTGTCAGTCCATTCCTAAGAAGCCACCGCGAGATAATCCGAGCAATTATAGGCCGCTTAGTATTACTTCGGTCTTTTGTCGAGTCTTTGAAAAGTAATGAAGAGGGTATCGTCGGCCATTTAGAGGAGAACAGGATACTACCCGACATAGCTTTAGAAGCGCTTGAGGCTCTTAATGATTGGACTGTGTTGTTAGATTAGAATGAAGATATGAGATAAGATATGGACGTAATTTACTTGAATTATGCCAAAGCTTTTGACGGAGTGAATCACACCGAACTCTTGGTTAAGCTAGACCACGTTGGCGTACATCCGAGTATTGTCTCATATATCCAATCCTTCCAGGTTCGAGTCAGCAAAATTTTTCTAGGCTCAGGTCAGCTCCAGGCGGGGTTCCTCATGGGTGCGCCTTATCACCAGTGTTGTTTGCCATATTCACCTATGACCTCCCACATTTAGTCGAGGAAATAGGAATAAGATGTAAAATGTTTGCTGACGACGTAAAAATTTACAGGTCATTGGGAGAGGAAACCGGATTTCTCTGTTAATTCAAAAAGCCATTGATGCAGTTGTCCCCTTGTCCGAAATGTGGGAGTTACCATTAGCGCCTGAGAAAACATCTGTTTTGCATTTAGGCGAAGGCCGGCTTGGCCATTATTACTACATGGGCGGCGTTGAGCTTAACAGGGTTGACGAAGTTAGAGATCTAGGTTTTATAGTTGATGGGAGACTCCGCTTCGACTCCCATTGTAGGAGTATAGCCAACAAAGCAGAATCCAGGCTCTTTCTAGTGCTTAGGGGTCTCTATACCAAAGACCCGTGCCGCCTTACTTAGAGTTTACAAATCCTACATTCGCCCTTTATTATTGTATGGCACAACTATTTTCTATCCATGGTCCAAAAATGCAGTCCAAATTAGTTTTACTAGGAAGGTATTTCTAAGGGCCTTGGGTTTTAACTATAACGCTTCAGGGTGTCGTAAAGAACAGATGCGGCCTTGAACCTTATCAGGGCAGGAGCGAGGAAATTCGATCTTTCGAAAGCGTTCAGAATTATCACTGGGAAGGTGTCCGTCGACACTCAAGCTCTCTTCACCCTTCTGCAGTCCACTACAAGAAGGGAAAAATTTAAACTTACTCTCCCTAGAGCCAGGTCATCTGTTCGAACAAAATTTTTCATTGTACGGGCTTTCTCGGAGTTCACCGAATTCAGCAAAAAGTACTCGATGCCTAGCAGTATAGCCCAGCTCAAGAAAAATATGCACAAGTACTACACTTAGGGCTATGTTATGTTATTTTTTCACATTTTTATTGACCATATCTTTGTGGGGCATTGGTCATCTTCTCTATTTGCTCTTTTTCTGTCGCTTTTTTATGATGATTTTGTGACACAGTTGTGCTGTGTTGTGTTATCTAATGTTTTATGGTTTGTTTAACCCATTCCATGTGCTCATGCGCATGCATTAAATCTAAAATTTAATTGTGGCTTACAGCTGTCAATTACGCTTTTCCCGCTCACTAATACAAATGCAGCAAGTGAATCCTATCGCGTGCTTATCACGAGCAGCTCTACAGAACGGCGCAACAGGAATGATCACATGTCAAACAATAAACAAAATGTAACTCACAAAAAAGCAGTAGTTTGTTGGCTTATTAGCACGACCCAAAAGATATGTCGCTGGAGATCCATCGGGCCATTGAAGGCGGGCTTGCAAACCAATCATCAGATTAACAAACACACCAAACATTTCCATTCTTCAGCGATAGCAGGTCTGCAGACACAAAGAATCAGTGAGCGCATCGTCCGTTCAATTGGTCTAATTCAACTGTTATCATGCTATCATGAGCCAAAACCGAATTAATGTTCCTGCTATGTACAGTGCGTTTCTTAAAGCGTAAGTGCGCCTTTGAAAATTGTTGTGTTTCGAGGGTTAGGATGAAGGATCCATGGCTCCACCTAGTTCATTGAATTCAGCATGCCCCAAGTCCACGCACTTCATTCCAGAAAGCATTATGGACTAGAAAATTTCATAGAAAAGTTTGAAAGTGCCCCCTGTTTGATAAGCATGAGGGCACCCAATTAAGAAGATTTCACTAGTATAAATTCTTGCTCCTGTCACATCACCAAATATTCTGTGGGCATGCGTAGTGAAAGCGTACTAACTCCTCAATCTGCTTGAACGAATTGAGCTTTCTATGAAGACAGTATCTAGATGATACCGTGACGTCACGTTAGCACACTGGAGTCTTCTATGGCCTTCTGCCTTGCCTACAACTCAAATCTGCCTCTAATTATCTAAATATTTTCTAAAGGGATTAGACCCGAACCGCGCTACGGCCAATCCATATTATTGACTTCGTTGACAATAGACACTGCCTAGTGAATCAGCTGCGGTGGATGGCGGCGTTGCAGTGAATGAAGATGAATTTCCACAGGCGACCTTCACTTAGGAACGACAGTGAATGATCAGCGAGAGCATTCTCATAGTCGTTGGAGTTCTTTCCCAAACCAAGCAAAGCCAGACGAAGGCATTGATCACGCTCATAAATGAAATGCTGTCAGCCGTGCTAGTCATAGATATTATGGAACTTGCTTATAATTATTGGGGTGTTACAAATGTTTTAAATGCGCAAAGAAGGAAATTTCAAGGTGGCACCCACCATTGGGTGCCATTGTCCCACGCGACCCGCATAGTGGCACCCACCTGTGGGTGCCATTGTCGTCAAAGGGTTAACTCGCGCGAATCGTATAAGCGGCTACGCCGTAATCCGCGTGTCATAGGCTGCGCAAGAAGTATTTCGTCCCTAATCATAAGTTCACATTGAAGGATAAAAGGCTGAAGCGTTTGCCGTTGATCAATCCTTTTGGGATGCGGCACGCATTCTACTTCCATTTGTACATTCGTAGTGGCGTTTGAATGCGATGTGGCCTATACAATGACTTGCGGGGGCCAGCCGATGTACAAGTCAGTGTTTTTATCCTCCCAGACAAGTCTGGTACCAATTAACCGACCCCGGAGGGATGGAAGGCTTGGTTGGCCTGGATGACGCACAACCTGGATTCGATCTCAGGACTGGGCACTTGGTCAACACTAGCCACTACACTACTTCCGCCAAAGCTTCCATTAGCCCCCTCAAATCACTTTTTGAGGCCCTTAAGGCTTTTTCGCGCACCTTCGAGCCGCGACAAAGGCACATCTATGATACTCGTGGCTACTCTATCCCACCTACAGAATAGGTTCTCCGACGCGACCTAATTCAGGGTGGTTGCTTTGAGAGGGGAGTCCGGGGCTAATCATCGAATATACTTGGAGATACTTTTAACTGTAGATCTTTTTTGCACCTTCACTGATGAACGATTTGCAGTGGGCCTTCAAGCGTGAAAGAAAAGAGATGCTGAATACTAAAATTGTTACTTTATTCCAGATGATGCAAGGTATAATCGCATGCGCAGATACGATTGTACAAGAAAACTCAAGATTGTTGCAAACTCATATGGGGTTTGCAGGAAGTGATATTTGGTAAAGTTACTAGAATAAATGTTCTTGTTGTTTATGTGCTTCTCTACACACAGTTGTTTGTTTCAGTATGGTGTGACTGCGGATTCTATGAGTATTCAGTTGTACACAGATATGACATCACTATTTTCCAGACTTTTCGGAATAGGCCGCTCGATCGATGGGTCGTGCATGAAGGGAAAATTGATGATGTTGTCTACACGAAATCCGCCACACTTGAGACTCATCAGATTTGGTGTCAACAAACTCAAGTGTCGGTCACCAGGCAGCTACCATAAATTGTGTTTTCTAAAAGTCTTGCCCATCAATAAGAATGACAGATAAATGGAAGATTGATTCTTTGATCCATGTATCGAAGTCAGTATTCACTTCGGACCAAAATTGGGATGGTTCTGAGCAGCACTCTGCAATGACGTCATAGTTACCACGCCCTTTGCGGCTCTGCTGATTGTGAGTCTGCGCTTAACATTTGCTCGCAGTCGCCATCCTCATACCACCTGTCGACAATCGTCGATCAAAGTAATGTCCAAGTTCAGTTCGAAGATTCGTTGCTGTAGCTCCTAAAGGCAGCGACTTCGATATACATTGGAGGGTTTCAGAGGGGATGTGAGGGTGCTCAATGACACGCTTTAGCCGAAAAAAGGAGAAATTCACCAAGAATACGCAAAGTATTAGGCGTTTCAGAAAGTTCTGTCGATTTCCGACCCCGAATTTTAAATGCATGTATCTCGGCATAAAGTAAACCTTTCAAGCTGATTAAAAACCATTCGAATGCGCGAACCTTTCTCTATAAGGAACCGTTCTACTGGGTACGTTTGTTCAGGAATGCTGGAGCTCTGGAGGCGATGAACTGAGGGAAGGTCGTTTTAGCATCATGTTGGGTTTTGATGTATTTCTCTTCAAGGAAGCTATCGAGATCGTCAGAAATTTGACAGTAGATAGACCAAAGGTCTACTAAGTAAGATGTTCGCAGAACCACTCTGAAGTTCAGCTGGTCCAACTTGTGAAGGGTTGGCCGTGCGATGTGCGTCCAAGACACCTTTCAGGGATGTGTCCACCCCTTTATAATGAGGAATGCTGGACACATGTCTAGTTTTTGGTGAATTTTGGCGTAATGTTAAGACTGCTTTCCCACCGTAACAGTTCCTAGCAGGGTGAAAATCGTGTCGAGTACGTGGTCGCAGAGGTACGACCCCCCCCCCCCGAAATCGAGATCCTGGCACGACCCCCTCTAACAGAGCAAATTAATTCAATTAATTAATCAAAATAAATCCTGCAAAACAAATCAAAAAAAATCCTGCAAAATAATGTTATGGACGCCTCATCTTGTCATCTATGCACTGTCTTTCATCGCTGCACACTTTTGTGTATTTACTGAAATATCGACTCGAGGAAAGAGGCATTAACTTTGTGTGACCTCAAAGTCAGGTTCGTTCAGAAATGCACAGAAATCCTGAAGGCACGGGGTTGCGATTCAATCTTGATTCCTGCTTGAGTATATCAAAACAGCCGAGTGTATCAATCAGGCCGATTCAACGGCAGCTGCGGCGCGATTGTCACTGGGTCAGATTTGCTGAAATCCCGAAAAAAAACCGTCGAAATCTACACCCTCGATGAAAAGGTTGCATTCCTCCATTTCATAACCTTTGAAGCAGTTTGAGGTAGGGTTAGATAGAGCTGGATTTCGCGTTTCCAAGAAGTATTGAAATTGCTCTGGAAGCCTTCCGAAAGATAGATATTTTCTGCTGCGCTATACCCTCTTACCTATCTGCACCACGATACCACTGCTGTTACTGACCCTCAAGAGTACGACCCCCCATGACCCAGCCCGACAGGTACGACCCCCCTTTCCTAGTCATGCGGAAGAACCAAGCCAGCCGTCGACCCTACGAAAGTTGCCATAACCCTCCTTCAGCACAGTTTAAGTTTTGCACAGTTTGTAGAGCTTCATCGCCGTCGATCTATTCAGCAAAGCTTCGTGGACTGTAGAGAAGAATCCGCTCTTTATTGTACGTCGCAAATCTGAAAACGAGTCGCTTTATCACATAAAACAAGCTACAATTTGATGGACGACCCTTCAAATTGGTGATTTGTCGCGGCACGCCCCTATCAAATTTTTTGGACTTTCCAGCTACTTCCGTATAGCTTGGCTCTACAAACCATATACGCCCAGGTTGGGCAGAACCTCCTCTATGGTCTTACGCACGAGTGCCTCAATCAGAACTTTTGGCTAATCGGTGGCAACGTCCGATATCTGACCACCACTCTATCATACCCAAGGCTCTCGCTTTCGTTACAATAACTTTTCGAACTACTGCTTCTGAGCACATTTATTGCGAATCTAGGCCAAGTGCATCGTTAATATCTTGAACTGTTCCCGCTACTTTCAGGTCTATTTAAAGCTAGAAAAGAAAGTCATGCCAACTTGCTCATCGAGTATACCGCATTCAAAGCTTTGAAAAAGCTATAAGAAAATGTTTTAGGACAAAGCTAGCTAAGCATGAGATAGAGCAGGAAAAGCTCTTCAAAACGACATTCATACCGATTGCAGTTTTTGGATTTAAAGAAAAGAAAGCATCCAAAAGTGGAGTGTCAAAAACGACAGAACTTTTTGAAACGCCTAATAGCACCCCCTCAATTGCGTGTTCATTTTCGACCACGAGTGAGCGATGGCGAAGGAAGAAGTTGTTCAGACGTGTCTATTTTGAGATGCCAACAAGCACAGTATTCTGATTGGTAAGGCATTACATGGCCAAGTTGGAAGATACAGCCGCAAGAATGAAATAATCTTTCGGAAAAAAAGCCAACAGCAACAGCTCGCTTAAGGCTCTACTAGTGGGCGTAAGCTCTCGCGGCGGAGTGTTGCGGAGGTCCCACTTATATCCAGGACACCTTTCGTCGTGGAAGCGCCACATCCCACGTCCTTGTTAGCCAAGTTAATGCTTGGTGTGGCTCATATACTTCCCCGATGCGTCATTTCTTTATCGTAATCGCTTCCTCAGGACTGAGATACAATAGTGCTCAAAAGTCTTCGGTGGAATACTCTTTCGACTGTAACTTTTATCTGCTGAATAAAATCAATTCAATTTTTGATATGTTTTAGAGGCAAACCTTCTTCACTAAACAAGCGTAACAGTGTCGAATGGAAGAAAGAAACTAGGAAGAAAAAAATCATTTTACTAGAGATTCTCGAAAATGGTGGTGGGGTCCACATCAAAAATGTCTGTCGCCATATGAGTCTCGAGATAATGCTACAGAGTCCGCGGGAGCCGACGCACTCGCAAAGCCCGGCGAGTGTGAAAAGTATGCGAGGGTCTCCGGTGCAAGGACGGCATCGGGGGGCAACTAGGCTAGTCCAAAAGTCCCGCAACGTATGGAAGACTCGCGTTGCAACGTTAAATGTTGGCACGTTGACGGGCCGCTCGTACGAGTTGGTAGAAGCACTGGAGCGCCGACGAATTGATTTCTGTGCCGTGCAGGAAACGAGGTGGTCCTGCTGCAAGTCGAAGGACATTGGCCGCGGCTTCAAAGCCGTTCTTTGTGGCAGTCCCAGGACAACCAGCGGTGTCGGTGTGATCGTCTCTGAACGTTTCCGTGATTCGATTGTCAGCGTTGAACGTTACGATGACCGCTTAATGAAGATCGTTGTCGCTTTTGAGCAACGTCAATACCACTTCTTCTCTGCGTACGCTCCGCAGACAGGCTGCTCCGAACACGCCAAGGACGAGTTCTGGGCCTTGCTGATGACAAAACAGCTGATGTACCATCGCAGGATGCCCTAATTGTTGCCGGTGACCTTAATGGTCACGTGGGGCTACGAAAGATGGTTACAGCTGTCATGGTGGATTTGGTATGGGTCACGAAACGCCGATGGCGAGCGAATTCTTGAGTATGCAAACTCGCACAATCTCACCATCGTGAACACAAACTATCGAAACGTGACTCCCACCTCATCACGTTCTACAGCGGTATACCAGAACGCAAATTGATTTGTCCTCGTCAGGCAGCGTGATCGAGGGCTAGTGACGGACGCGAAGACGGTGCCGTACGAGACGGTCGCCACGCAACATCGACCACTGATCTGCACCCTGAAGATCACTCCTCCGAAAGTAAAGCAAGTTGAACGGTGTGGGCCTGCAAGGATCAAGTGGTGGCGACTGAAAGAAAAGGAATCTGCCCTGTTTTCCCGCATTCGCTTACCGCATGCAGTAACGACCGTCGACGAAACGTGGGAAAGTGCCACCGAAGCGATAGTCCGTGTCGCTCGCTCCGAACTTCGGCATCACAAAGCCTGGTGCCGGAAAATCGACTGACAGACACGGCTGTGGACTGACACTGTCTACAGAAAGTGCGAAGAAAAGACTCCGTCATACGTTCCTCAGCGACAAACAGCCGAGAACTTATAAATAAAAAATAAACAATAAAAATTGGGAGAGCTACCAGGAGGCGAAGAAGGCCGCAAAGAAAGCCGTGGCTGTCGTTCAAAGCTGCTCACTTCGCCAGCGTTAGCGAGAAACTCGAGACGCGCGATGGCGAACGATATGACAGACTAGCCAAAGCTCGCCATCGCCAAACCGAGGATGTCGAGAAGTTTTTCGGCATTAATGACGAGAACGGGCGGCTCCTAATGGACCGCAAGAAGGCAGTAAAGCGATGGCACGACTACTTCGAGAAAATCTCGACAGTAGAATTCTCACATCCGCCAATCCCTTCTGCTCCTCCCGTCTACGGTCCTGTCTCGAAGATAACTGTGGAAGAAACTGAAGCGGCGCTGAAGAAGATGAAGACAGGTAAAGCAAGTGGTCCTGACGACTTGGCAGCCGATCTGTGGAAGTCACAGTGCTATCATCCTGCGGAGTGGTTGATGTCCTCGACCACTGCCTCTGCGCTTTTTGCTTCATAATTCCTTTCAGAGAAGAGTTCAGCAGATAAGGAACACATATTTGAGCTCAGCGTCCCAAGGCGCGTATAGACATATATATACATCTCATTTCAAATGGCCGGGTTGACCAAATGACCTTTCCTGGTGAGATTGAATTGAGATTGCTCCCGCTTTTCACTTATCTATCCAAAAAAACTTACAATAGCTAAGAAATTTATAATTATTTCCCCCTCTTATTTCTTCAACTGAGCACGGACCTCAAAGCAGTCGTAATTTCTTACAGAAGATGATTTGAGCACAATACAAAATGTTAAGTTTTCTGCGAAACAGCGGTCTTTGCAATCTCCGAAATGGTTTCTTCTCCATCTCATGTTATTATCTCTTTTCCTGATCTGCTGCGCCAGTGATTTGCTTGAGCTTCGGGAAAAATGAAATGCTGAAAAAAGTACAGTCCATATCCGACCAGTTGAGAGGGGCGGTCCCACGGACGTACCAGCGCTGCGGCCGCGACAACGCGGGATGGAAGGTTGCCGTATCCCAGTGATTGAGTGGTGTCTGAGCAATCCGTACCGCCGTCTGCATTCCTCCGCTTGCAAACTATCTTAGCAGTACGACGTAGCCTTTCCATCT
>MU868627.1:59721-102611 GCA_036418205.1 Ostertagia ostertagi
ACTCCATATATCCTCAGCCTTACCGTTCTTTTTTGCACTTCAACTTTACGAAGGGCAATGACCGCTATACCGTCACAGTTTCTCTTATACCACAACTTTTCCCCAAAACTCAGGTTTAACTCAGGTAACTCCATATATCCTCAGCCTTACCGTTCTTTTTTGCACTTCAACTTTACGAAGGGCAATGACCGCTATACCGTCACAGTTTCTCTTATACCACAACTTTTCCCCAAAACTCAGGTTTAACTCAGGTAACTCCATAGATCATTCGAGAGCGCTTTTTTCTATTCTACTCGAAGTCATATTTTGATTATCCCTTCGCTATGATTTTGGTAAAAATTTTAGGCTCACGTAATCAAGTGCCCAGCCAAAGCGAATGACACTGTTCTTACACGAAAAAAAAATTACTGAAAAAATGCAGAAAAATTTGTCGGTGATATTCCCAGCAGTCACCAAGAATGGTCATTTGGTCAACCGGCCATTTGCAATGAGATTTATATGCGTATACGCGCCCTGGGACGTTGAGCTCAATTATGTGCTCCTCATCTGCTGAACTCTTCACTGTAAGGAATTATGAAGCAAAAAAAGGGATGTGGTCGGGGCTCACGAAAAAGAGGTCAGTGGATCAACTCCCTGGCGAGTTTGTTCTTTTGTCGGTTGCAGTAAGATAGCTAGGAAGACTCCTAACATCGCTCGTCCAACATGCTTGCGTATAGTTAACGTACAAAGAATTCAAAGGCGATTAATAACGAACTTGAGCGGAATCGCTCCACACTGCTTCGGGCGCTTGTGGCGCAGGTTTTGGCTTTGAACAAGTATGATGTTCGTAATCAGGGAGCCAGACTCTCCCTTTACGCATTCTAGCGAATTCTGAAATTTTGACCTAACCCCGAAAATGTGTTCAGTCATTTACTCACCAATCCACCAATTCATTACAAAAGGCTGGCACTTGGGTAGAACAAAGCTTCTGAACACTTTTCAGAAGATACAAAAATTGCGTCTGGCCTGCCCGTCTGCATCATCGAAAGATCTGCGAAGCGTTATTTCCTTATACAACACCTTCTCTCTCCCTTCCCCGTCATCCATGGTTGGTCAACCCAAAAAAATGGAGTTTGAGGAGTGATAATCCCATCACTGCTCCGCTTTTTCTCTTGGTTCATCACCTTAGATCTGGCGAAAAACTTGTTCTAAGGGGTAGTTTGATCCCCTGAATACGAACATCCTACCTACTTGGCACGGAAAAGCATAGCACCTGCACTACGGGCACCATGGGCACTCACAAACAAGTAGTGCTTAAATTTAAAAGGGTTTGCTCGCAAAACCTCCGTAGATTTAGCGTCGGGCGACCGTTAATAAGAGAAGGAACTCAAAAAGGCTTTTAACCCATGTTGGAAAAAAATCAAAACACCAAGCCCCGTGAGGAGCCGAACCCGCGACCACTGACTTGAAGCAAGAGCGCTACCAACTGCGCCAGTGAGGCTCACCTTATTGGTGCCTCAGTTCTCCTTTCGATACTTTTATAATGCGGCTAACACGTGATTGCAGGCAAGACACTGAAAATCAAGGGGGCAACAAAAACCCTCGTAACTCCTTTCAGAGAAGAGTTCAGCAGATAGTGAAGCAGATTTCAGTTTAGCGCCTCATGTTGCGTACAAAAATGTGCACCTCATTTCACTTGGTCGGGTTGGCCTTATGACCTTTCCTGGTCAGGTACAACTAACTAGGTTTTCGATGTCTAGGCGATGAAAACTTCTGGGTCTAGATTCGACGAAATAGCGGTCAAATATCAAGTTCTGGAGATAACCCTTTGCAAAAAAAAGAATGAAACGACTCGATGGAGGATTATCGGGAGGCGGTCATATAGCGCAATTCCATTCGCATTGGAGCGCACAGGCCGCAAGTGCCCCATCTGCTGCGACCGGACAACTCGTCCGTATCACTCAACTACTAGACTTCAGTAATTGGTCTGTTGGTTATTTGGGTCACAAACTCTTGCTGGGTGCAAAGATCTAAAAAAGAAGCGGATAGCTTCCGCTGGCTGGATGCCAAGGCGACAGGAACGGAAAGGAATGTACAGCGCGGACGACTTGTCCGGCCACAGCAGGACGTGGTAATTACGGCCGCTCCAATGCCAATGGGATCGCGCCATATGGGGCCCACCCGGATTATCTAGTGAAATCTCAAGAAAAGGTTGTGTTGAACAAAAGGGTAAGTTACCAATTGATTTCTGTGGAGGAAACGTAGATATCAGGTTAGTTGTCGGTTTGCTTACATTTCGTCCACTACATCTCCCATTCTTCAAAGCGGTAACTCAGTAAGCGCACAATGAAAATAGAAGAGATACAATGCCTTCTGTAGAGCAGACAATTCGCTTTTGAAGATATATAGCACTAACGAGGGGAGGTCGTTCAGGGCGTGGAACGCTTTCTCAAAATGGTTTTTTCTATGGATATAAGAGGCCCTGTGCTGAATAACATAAACTGTGGCAATATTCCGCTAAATTGCCCACGAAGCGCCAAAAATAGTGTGGGAAGTTGTCCTTGTTCGATTCCCCGCGGTGACAAATTTTTTGCACTGTGATTTGACCGCCACAAAATTGGCACCGAAGAACGTATAACACCAGCAATTGTGTCAATAAATAAATTACATTAGGCTTACAAAACACCCTTTTAGCAGTGGGACTTTTACAAAAACTGGTGAGAGAGACGTTAGTGACGCAAAAACTTCAACAAAGTGCCGTCGAAGAAACGTCATAGGGGGCCCAAAATGATGTCGCGAGCTGGAAACGAATATGTGGATGATCGTAATCAGGGCACGCTGCTAACCATCTAGTGAATGTTTCTAAGAACTCAAGACTTTTGGCCCGACTTTCGAAAATTTGCTAGATGGATAAGTTAACTCTGTGCTACGTAAAGCTCGACGTGAACTTTTTGGCTAATGACATCCTCTAATAGTTATTCAGAGATGAGACATGCTCTGCCGAATATATATAGCAGACCAAGCAGACTGGTGTTGGTCGGAGACCACAGTGCATTTTTCTGCAGTTTTCCGTGGCGAGGCTCGCCTCCGAGTCGAGTGGGAATACTTGAAAGATTTACTTATGTCTAAGTTTTTCAAATTTCGGGTTCAAAGATCCAGAGATGATTTTCTTACGAAACGTTGACACCAGAGGTAAATTGGTTCCCTTGTCCACGATGTGTATGTTTTTTGAGCGGCCGCTATACGCGAAATCCAATGGTAGCAAACTTTTTTTCCTGATTTCGGTTGAACTTGCCTAATCTGGTTATAATAGTTCTGGTCTTTAGTAACACATCATTTGCCACTTGTGTATATTGGAGAAAATCGTGAATGGCTACAAAGGATGCAAAAAGCCCGACGCCTCGGATCCTCGAACCACCACCCTGACGAAGCGTGCAATGCGAAATCGCGCATCGCTAACGACTACACGCACCGACGGCTGTAGGGGATGTTGGCCAAATGTCTCTCATTGAATTTCCACACTCTCTTTAGTATTCATGCAGCCTTGACATCCACAGGAACAACTTTCCATTTTGACACCAAACTCTCGATTTTTCGAAGAACACACTTACGTAAGTACGCTCCTTTACGCAAGTAAGTCCACTGTCATGAATAAAAACAGCCACTTCAACAAGTAAAAAACTGCAGTTTTAACAAAATGATTTCATCGCGTTTTTGGCATTTCAGAAGGCCATTTAGCGAAATGACCATAATCTGTGTTCACTTGCACCTGCCCCTATTTCATGGCAAAAAAAACCGTTTAAAAAGCGCTCCACGCCCTGACGACTGCCTCGTAAGTGAAGAGCTGAGACCTCATAGGAAAGATTTATATCAAGTAGAAAGATACTACTATATCAGCCTGATAACAAAAACCATATGTCGACCGCTTCAAGGCATTTTGTCTACGTCTTGCCTAAATAGATTAAAGCTGTTTAAAACTGATTCTCGTAGTGCAGGACGGTTGACTGCCACAGTGATTAAAGCACGTTTGATCCTTCCTTCTTCTTCTTCTTCTAACTTATGTTCCGGCATGTCGCATGTCAGCTGCTTGATCTGCGCCCCATAACCTCCTGTCTTCGGTGTCCTGGGCCTGAATGCAGCTGAGGCACATATTCTTCTCGATTCTGTCCATACCCAACGAGTCTTTGGTCTGCCTCTCGCCTGCATCCATTCAACCTGCTATACGAAGCACGTTGCCAACGGTATGCCTGAATTGGTCTACGCATACATTGACCAAACCATCGTAAGCGCTTTCCCTTCATTTTATCTGAATTGGAGCTACAAATTCCATGGCACTCTCTTACTCTTCGTTCGTTCTCTTTTTAGTCTCAAGAGATCCCCAGCGACTCACCGTAGGCATCTTCATCTCCATCACGTGAAGCTGCTGTTCGTGCTTATCGTTGATGGGCCGCACTCGCAGCCGTACCTCGACACCGATTCTCCTAGAGCGGATAAGACGTTCGATTTCAGACGCTTGGCATTTCTTGTCAGCACAGGAGCTGACGCTTGACATGCCTCCATCATCACTTCGCAGTGAAATTCTATGAGCTGTCACCTCCATTCAATGTCACTAGTCAGTGTAGAGTCGTGATCCATTACTTGAAGAGTGGTCGTTTTCTCCAACTCCACATCGTCATATGAACTGATCGCATCGTTTGATTGCACTGCCATATATTCGGTTTCTCAGTTCCATTCCCAAATGTCCAAATGCACTGTTGATTCCTCATTTTCAAAAAATGCTGCACATTTTGTACTTATGCTCCTAGCTAGCTAGGATTATGACGGTGCGTGGAGGCTGTAAGAAAAAAACAACAACTTAGCAATGAGATGTTAATACCTTCAGTAGACTTTCATATGATCTGCACGGCGATTCACTGATATCATCGCAAACTTCCTATGGCATATCTTCGTCTAGCACTTATCTTTACGTGAAAACACACCTACCCAAATACTAGTGACCGAACCAGTAGCTCAACATAACTGAGTATCATAAAACTGACCCAGCACAACGACAGGAAACTCACTTCGACTAAAATTTATACCAAAATGATATACATAGACTGTCAAGATGAGAAATTCGTGGATCGTGTCTATACGACCGAAAATTGAAAGCTCATCGGCATAAAGCATATCTACTTTCGTACTGATTAAACACGATGAAATTGCTTCTCTTTTATAAAGCGCTAACTTTGTGTGTCGGTTTGTGTATCTGTATGGTGTGGTGTGTGAGTGTTGTGTGTATGTGTGTCCGTCCCGCAAAATGAGTGAGTGATGAATTGAAGCTCTGGGATTGAAACAAACGATAAAGATGGGTAGCTTATCAGGAATTTGAGATATCCAATGTTTTGGTACAGCGATAGTTGTGACTACCACTCTTAAGGCTAATAAACACCTGCTTAGGGACACTTCCCGTTGTCATTCCACTTGGTGCTGCAGTGGCAGCTGAGGCAGTGGAGAGAGGAAAGGAGAATGAGGAAGGAGTCGACAATTACGTCACTCATGATTTTGTGTCCCTTCTACTGTTTCACACATGCGCATTGTGTTGCAAGCGCGTCACTCTCCAGAGGTGTTGGTTCACAGGTGAAGGGACCAGAGTCGGCAAGGATCGAAAGCTTGCGCAGGAAAGGAAGGTCCCGGCTGCTGACGGGTGTACTAATCTGGTATGTAAAGACATCTGAGAACGCAGTCACTAAGCACTAGCAGGAAATTAAATGGTACATGTCGCTCTCAAATTCTTACAATGTCCTTCCATCCAAGCAAAGCCATGAAAATTGTGTGGAACATTCACTTAGACCCACCGAAAAGGTAGTCATTGATATGTTGTAAAAGGGTTCGGGTTTGCTGAGCTTGAATTCACAACCGTGACCGTGACATGCTTCTTTGCCAAACTAGATTACTGTGTGATCAAATATTAATTGGTTCCCTTCAACATCCCTCCGTCATTTTATACTTTATAAAACCTATCCAGCTTCATCTGAAAGTTGCAACAAAACTAGGGCAAACATTTGAGCTCACCCAAACATGCATATTGACTCATGGGATGGGATGCTTGAATGCATCGTGATATGCAAAAAGCAGGGAGAACTATCTGATTAGAGAACATGCCATGCGCCATGCTCAGCACCAGTTCTTACTGTTTGTTCAATGAGTAAAATTGAAGATTCCGCGTATGTACGTCTACATATAATTAATGTAATATATGGTCGATTGGTGTGGCTTACATATGAACTCCATATGAGAGAAAAATGGAAGCGTTGAGGCAAGAATTAACATGACTTTCTTAATGCTATATATGGATTATATAATTTGCTTTTATCTACTACAGCGAGTTTGCAAATGTACACCCCCTCAAAACAATGACCTTTCTTGGTAGAGATTAGGCGACTATATTACCCTTGAATTACTTTTACAGACACAACACTACCGAAAACAATGCAGCATCAGATAGAGATAAGAGGCTCTCCTTTTCGTTCCGAGTTCATTGGCAACGTTTAGAACATAAGCCCTTTTTCAGGTCGACTTAACTTAAACAAGCAGAACAGTACACCACATACTAAGAAACAATGTTGGTAGCAAGAACAACAGTAACCTACGAGCCAGTTGGGTGGTTGGAAAGCAGAGGAAAGGAATGCTTAAAGCAAGAGTTCTATGGGTATATATATACGCGTACGAACAAAGAACGACTGAGACTTTGGCACGTTCTCCTTAATGAACTTCGACCGAAGAAATGGGCTTCTCATCTCTATCTGACGCTACAAGATTCAAACCAATGAACCTCAGGGAACCATCGATTAACTGAAAACCACTTCAAACCGTACACGTGGATCGCCACTCGAAATAAGTAGGTTTCTAGGCTAAACATCGCCTAACCACGCTGAAAATTTGCCACAATCAAGCGATTTTCCTTCTGTTTGCTGTTAGACATTATGCAAAAGATAATTGCCGAACTATCATTACTTGCTCTTTCTTTTCCTCATTATTAGTGGGCCTTTCCGACTTCCCTGAGGTTAGTCTTCAATACATCAGCAAATCTAACCGTAAGTATTTTAGCACATTGAAATGTCTGTTTAAAGATGAGAACTTGAAATCCCGACAAGCGTCATCATGCCAATTTTTTGTCCCCAATTATACTTCTGTGAACATTTCTACTATGAATCAACTAACTTTCTCACAGGTTCGATTACTTCCATTCTACAAAAAAAAACCTTGTGGGACAGCGAGATTGCCCGCGAATCACGACAGCCGCGTTTGGAAAATCTAACGCCCACGCGCCCGGAAAGTCAAACAAGTGCGATGTTGTTAAGGTGTTAGAAAGTGGAGAGTTGAAGAAGCTGAAGGATAGGAAAGTGCAGAATCGAAGTAACTGCAGTGTACAGTGTAATGACTATAAGAAATAAAAATAACCAAAAATTAGTATAAAAAAGGTCACCTTTATGATGCGATTGATAAACTCTGGCTTAGCCGACTTCCCGCTCAATTTTGACAAATGATCCCAACCAGTGCTCACCCACGTGTAGAGAATATATAGGGACACCAAAATCGCACCAATCGGATCGAGGTAATACCAATATCTTCAAATGTATCACCATTTACAAAGCAGAATAAATAATATTTATAATACGAACAATACACTCTTGCAACCAAATAGAAAAGAACAGGAAATTCTTATCACTCACACAGTACCAAGCCAGGCACAAGCAAGAGCCACCGTATTCGACAAGCAATCATTTCTATGATCCATGGCGAGAACGGCTATTGAGGGATCCGATTTATACCTTGAACATTAATAAAAAAAACCCTTTATGATGTTACTCGTCGCGAAGATACTCACTAATAAATGAGGTTAGTTACAGGGTGTCCCATAAATATTGCACCAAATTTTGAGCTCAATTTCTGTAGCTGTTTACAGCTTTTCTTCCGAGGTTGACTGACCTTTCAATTCCCTATCCTCTTGTCAATGACCGTGCCAAATTACACAGCTTTCCGTTCGTTGTACATCTCATGGTGCACCTAATACTCGAGAGAGGTCCTAATCTCCCATGAAGTAAAGACGGACATTTGGTGATGAACGTCGCGCTTCTTTGGATTTTTACACGCTCCACGGCCTGCTGTGGACTGGATGAAAGAGCAATGAAAGTAGTCTCTGTTGCGTCTGCTTCACAAGTTCCGACATCTTGGATCTCAGGAAAAGCATTATGAAGCGAAGCGACTGCAATACCCAGGTTGGCTCGAGAAAGATGACCAGAACACCGGCCTTTCTTAACACAGCCATGCAGTGAGTTATCGGATAACAACTGCTCACAGTCCGTTATAAGTTGCATAAACACCACTGCTTATTCCAACGGGAGGAGCACGGCAGAGACGAAAACTTCAAAGAGCTGATGTCGCGGACCGAAAATGCCAATCACGCGTGCATCGTTTTCATCGACGACAAAATTTCTCACATGGAGCAGAGCTACAATCTTCAAATTCCGGGGATGAACGCACGAGGTCTTAGGGAAGTCAGTGAGAGTGGAAGGGATATTTGCTATAGGCAGCAATCGAACCTTATCGTGGTCTGGACGGGGGTCTCAACTACTGCTCGCTCACCATCACTGCCTGTTTACAAAGGGATACAGCTTGATACTAGACCTAGTCAAGGGACATTTCGGTGCACCATCTGTTACTGAGGTATCTAGCCACTTTGACGAGGGGTGATGATCTTTCCAATAGGACCCAGCTTCTGCATAGGAGGCAAAATTTGTTCAGGAGCGCTGTTGAGGCACTCTCTCCGACTTCACATCCACGAACGAATGGCTCTCCTATCCCTTGATTCCAGCATGCTGGACCATCCTAAAAGGGATTTGTTAGGGGCAAAGCCTGCACTAACATTACGTCTACACGGATGAGCCGGAGCCTTTTCTCTGTAAAGTTTTTAAGAGAACACCCAAGGATGCCATGCGGGCCACAGTAGAGTTGCGTTTGAAGTAATAGGGAGCCATACTGACAACAACAAGGGATCGTATCCGATGGATATCATCCCTTCAAATATGTAAATGTATTGGCAAAATTCCTGTGAAACTTCTTGGATATACATACATTTTGAAAGAAGTTACAAGTAAAGAAAAGTGGTGCAATATTTATGGGACACCCTGTATTAGGTAAGGTAAACTCGATGTGACAAAAGAAAATACTCACTTCTGACATATGCAAAAGAGTGAAAATTTCACAATCACCGTGCTAACCATAATCGATGCGGAGACAAACGACACATCCAGCGTAGGCTTCTCACCAACACCTACAATGAAGTATCAAACAAAAGAGAATTTAAAACCAGCCAACTTATTGCGCTCAGCTCAGAGTATACCATACTGCCGAGAACATTTTCCGGTCAAAAACCCTCTCCGCTAGGTGAATTTGACCCGCCATAGACCCTTTTGTTCCTTTATTCTGTGTTTAAGAGTTTGGGGGATCCGTTGGGTAGCCAAATTACCCTTCAGCTCCTAAAAATTCTCTGATCACACGAAAAATATTATACTGGCTGGAGAATTTTTTAAAGCACAAGCATGGCATACCCGAGCCTATGAGTGCAATCTCGGGAACAAGGATGTGCGCAGCATTCGGACACTGAGCGTGCAGATGCACGGCGACTAGCATTACTATCGCAGTAGAACCCAGCGCCATGGTCACTTATTTTACAGAACCACTACTACTTTGTCAAAATTGTAATACCTACCATGCACGTGGAATTGATAAGCAGCTGCTATGCGACTAATCGCACCAAAGATCAGCTGAACACTAGCGACGCCCATCACAACACTTATAATAATCTGAAAACGTGTTTAATATTGAGCGGAAGTAAAACCATCTCGACTCGATAATTTCCAATCAATCAAACTCTAAACAATCCATATATACCATGTATAGGTTTGCTCATAAAGGATAAATAAAGGATAACGCATTTGCCGCAACTCAATCCTTTGGGGGACGCGGCATGCATTCTACTTCCATTTGTACATTCGCAGTGGCGTCTGAATGGGGTGTGGCCTACACAATAACTTGCGGAACCAACCGATGTTCAAGTCAGTGTTTTTATACTCCCAGACAAGTCTGGTACCAATGAAGCGACCCCGGAGGGATGCAAGTCTTGGTCGGCCCGAGCGACTCACGACCCCGGATTTGATCCCCGGACCGCTCGCGTGGTAAGCGTGCCACTTCCCCCGACACCACCTCCGCCCCCAGGTTCGCTCGTATTACAAATAATACATACAATCAGATTTATATTTGCAGAACATTCTTGAATTATTTGCTTTGTTCGTTAAGTGCTGTTTTAAAGGACGAATTTACGATGGAAAAGCAACCCATTCCAGGTTGAGGTAGAGATGGTGAGTAGTACCAGAAAGAAAGCGAAACCACGAAGAACGCCCAGAACCCGAGAAATGGTACCCCTTCCTTGCCCGTTGATTTGAGCATTGATGAGACTCTCATCGCTCTGCCCTCTTCAACACTAGGCTCTCTCACCTATCTAATCACTCGCCACCTATTGAATTACGGCGAGTGATCAGATTAGCGGTGGGCGGAGATCGCCGAACTCGCCAGCTTCGAGCCATGCTAGATCTCAGAGGTCAAATTTTTCGATGCCGATTGCGTGTCTGTCCGGACCCTCAAGAGATTCACCGCTCTCCCCACTAGGCGATTTCTTCCTTCTTCGACCTTCGTTCTTTCCGTGCAATCCTCCTTTAATGTCGCAGTGGCGAAGTTTCACAAGATTTGAATTATGGGTAAAACACTTTGCTCCAAACTGGAATCCAACCAGCACTTTTCGATTCCGATTACATTACCGGCCATCGCTTCACCTTAAAGGATGCGATCACGCTGGTTATGAGGTGGAGCTGCTCACTAAGCGTTATCTACCAATGAGGTCTGTGAAAGGTAGTGGTTGGACGTGTGTAACCCCATGGAAAATACGACACAATATGATATGAAGTAAAAGGTAATGGGACGGTAACGATAATTTTACCATGTCAAGAAGCTCCACTGGAAACCCTTCCACGTCTAATAACTAACAAGGGAGGTCGTTCAGGGTGTGGGAAGCTTTTTCAAGACGGGTTTTCGCATGCTGTAGGGACTCTCACGTAGACAACAACACTGCGTTTCGTTTTCGCTGAGCGGCCTCCTGAAGGCCAAAAAATGTTCGAAATAAATTCGTTAGGAAGGGGTGGTTTTTGCTGCCTTGGAGTGAAGTTTCGGACCTGTACAAACGACCACCTGCATTTAAGGGCGCCGATGAAGATAATATCGAAAACAACTCGAAATTCGCTCAAAATTGAAGCACTGTACGTGGTACTGCTGAAGAAAGTGTAGAGGTTTCATAGGCGTCGTCGGCACCCTTCACATCGCAGCGAGCAGGTGCCCTAGTGGGTAGCGTGGTGGACTGGGGTTGGCATGACTTCGTGGATCGAGTCCGCTCCTGGGCTAATTTTTGTGTTTTCGATAATCACCTCCAAATTGACGCCAAATTGCTTCAGCGTCAAAACCATCGCTATATTCTCAGTCGGGACCGTCGCAAATGGGTTTTCTACCAAAAATTGGCGGAAAAAGCTCGCAGCGCCAAACTGGTGCCAAATGGCGCCGACGTCAAAAACGAATGCCATGATCGTGTTCAGGACCCTGATCTACCCTCACATGCCAAATTTCAGGAAAAATCGAGGTTTTGACCTAACTTCGAAAAAGAAGGTGGTCATGGTCTACAGGTCGTCATGCACGCCAGGTGGCGACTTGAATACGAGTGCGGCGCCGAAATCAAGCGCAATGCATTGTCGGCTCACGGGAACTAAAATTTGGTCTCATATGGAACATCTTTCATCTTGTCGCTGTCCTTGATATCGCTCCATCTTTAGACACGCAGCCTTGCGAGTGAAAGAGCCGTGGACCCAATATACCACGCCTTGATGAAGGGGAGAATCTGCCGACTTCAAAATCATGGTGCCCTGATGCCCATTACCAACCTGGGTGTCTCCCATTGTCCATTCAGCAGTGGAACTTCTCGTTATTTGAGGAGGATAACTGCGAACTCGTTCCCATTGCACCGGCTGGAGGCAACTATGGGCTACTGACCTATCACTGGCCAATTTTCGGATCCAGGTCAAATTTTCAATTTCCTCAAGAACTTCTGATTTAGGGAATATCGAGTGCCCTGATCACGAATATGACATTAATTTTATCCGATAGCTTCAATTTACGCTAGTTTGGCGCCGTTTGGCGCCTTTCTGCCGCTACAACTTTTTTCCGCCAGATTTGGAAAAAGTTTGACTGCAGTTCTTGCTCATGGTTTTGATGATGAGTACGATAACTAGTACTGGTTCTGGCGTTATTTTTAGCAAATTTCGAAGCTCCAACTAGAGTGCAAAAATTCTGTCATCAAGAGGGAATGAACCTTGGACCACTTCCCTACCATTTTTTGGCCTTCAGAAGGCCGCTCAGCGAAAATGAAACACAGTATTGCGGTCCCCGTGAGAGCCCCTACAGCATGCAAAAAACCGTTTTGAAAAAGCGTTCCACACCCTGAACGACCTCCCTTGTAAGTATCCGGATGGCCTACCGGAAGTGGGTATTGGCGCCTTACCACGCCGTTGACAAGGCACAACTGCCCACAAAAGGTCACCTACCGTCTCAGTGAGCAGGACTCCTACCCGATCCACTGAAACTTTCTTTGTAGTCCCCATAGAATTCCTCCTGACCTTCCCTTAACCCACCTTTCAAATGCATATTTACCTTAGCTTATCATAGAGCGTGATGAGCCGGTTAGCCGATATTCAAAAGTCTTATATGAAACTGCCAGCTTGCCTTGAGCTCGAAACGCACAACCTCGGGTAGCTTTGCAGTAATTATCAAGCGGTTAAAACTGGATACGGTAGGGCCATACGTTCCCTACCTTGCATCGCACTTTCGAAATCTAGTTCATTTAGAATATATGGGCGCAACTCTCTTGAATTAAATCCAGCTAAGTAATTCCAGCAACGAGAGAATGAAAAGGTACAAAAGGTACCAGTCTCTTCATAATCTGAATTAAATAAGCCTGTGTACATAAAGATATCACATTATTCAACTGCTTTCTTTCTTTCAATTAAGCATTTGTTTACTAGGGGAATAGATGCACTCACCAGTGACAGTGGTTCAAGTCTCGTGCGTCCTCTTGGATAGAGGTATGGATCCCTTTTCTTGATCATCCGTGTTGAAATCGAAATCACAAGGCCTGATGTGATGTCAACGCAGGAGTCAACTAACGACGACAAAATGGACAACGATCCGGACAAGTACGACGCAAGGCCCTGAGTAAACGACCATTTCACGAGTATAGAGCAAATTTACATTATTTTCGATTTCGTTATATCGAGCCCCTGGGTCGAGGTTTCACACCAACTACTGCCAAATAACAGTTCATTCTGTTTTTCATTGCGCAGTGGTCGCTTGTGATAACGGCAGTTTTTTGGGATGTGAGTGGTTAACGTCTGTCTAGTTACTGGAAAATGATAATGTACCAACAGCCAAACACTGGAATGAAAACAGAATGAACTAAACATTATCTGGCAGTGGTGTAAAACCTCGACCCAATCTTTTGCTTTATGGAACATCAATCCCCTTCCTTCATTCCATAATCCCGCAAGAGCGTTTGGGAGTAGTTATACAGGGTGTGCCGTAATAGAGTAGCAACCTGCTTATGACACAAAAATCGTGGTTCAAAGTGAAATATGATGAAACACTGCATATGTTTACAAGGTATCCTAGCAACAGAAATTCTGCACGATGATCAGACAGGGCTGCTTGCGGCACGAGTTACAGCTTCTGTGTACGCCTCAGCGCCGGCACACGACACATCTAGCTCTTGCACTGAGGAACTGTTTATGGTAGACAAGAAATTAGTGATATGAAAACAAATATGCGTGCTACAAGGATTCATGATGGGAGGATGATAGGAAGTTTATGTCGTTGCTTGTCGGCGTGTTACCCGAAGAAAAGTGCTCAAATAGTCAAAACAAACTTCTGGATCAGCGACGTCTACGCTAGGGACTCCTTGAATGAATCGTTGTTTGCAAATGAAAAAAGGCCTGCGTCACATTCCCGAAGTTTCCCTATGTCTCACTGGAAGACAAATTCCTCGTGACCCAAGCCAGTGAATGTATCAAACCAGGAAAGCCTTCAAGACATAGAACGCTTTTTGAAAATGTTTTTTTGTATGATAAAGGGATACGTGCATAGAGTACAAAACTGGGCTCCATTTTTTTCTGAGCGGCCCTCCTAATGCCAAAAAAGGGATGAAAAATAGGTCGAGGGATCGGTCCCTGCTGATGAAAAAAATTGTATTTCACGTTAACGCCTACTAAGAGACGCCAAATGTTGCCGCTAATAAAAATAGGTACTGTGCTTACAATCAGGATCATGATTAACCTTTCTGATTAGCTTTCTGCCCAAAATTGCGGCAAAAATTGTATGGCGCTCAAGCGGCGCCAAAATGGTGCCTGATGAGGCTAAAATGGCGCAATATCGCGCCTCCATCAAAAAAGGACGTCAGATTCGTAATCAGCGTCTATAATTACCTTCATAGCTGCAGTTCTAGAGAAAATCAAGATTTTGCCCGATTTCAAAAATCGGGCCATAGGTAAGCCAATGCCTTTTGTTTTTGGCTTTACTTGACGTTGTTTTCTATTTTCACGCGAAGGAAAGCTTCCATTATGCGCACACTCAACGCTACGGGTGATATAAACCACGTAGGCCTGAAAACTGCGATTTCCAAAGAAACTTTCCAGTCCTTTTTTGACATTAGGAGGGCCGCTCAGACAGAATGGAGCCTAGTTTTGTACTCCATGCATGTACCCCTTTATTATCCAAAAAACCATTCTCAAAAAGCGCTCCATGTTCTGGAAGGCTTTTGGTAAGAGCGAAGCTTGCCCTTCGAAAACGCACCACAACGAAACTCCTCAAAAACTCGCACAATAAAGTCTGAACCTATCTGCAGAATTTCATCACGTTTCACTTCAAATGATACATTCCCTGCCACAGCTACTGTTATCGTATTTATGGCGTACCCTATACAGATTGTATAGGAATTTTTCTCACGGTAACCATACAAGGTAAATGATGCTTAGAGTAAAATGAAGCTGCTTCCAAAAATAAACTGAGAAGCTAACCTTTGCAAGCATCAAGGTTATATTCACAATCAATGTTGCGTGAGCCAGTCGCGATGCAGCTTTAGATGTTGCACGTGCAGCGTCCATAGCTGCTTCGTGTTTCGCTCTAGAATATACAGTGTCATTGTCCAATATTTCGTATTAAATGTAGTACACAATACGTGCTGGATGCAATCGCAAAATTCAAACCCGTGAAATAAAAAAGTAAATCAGACCTTGAAATGTTTTAACAAATTAAGAGTGTTGCGAGAGGAAAAAGCTCACAATATTGAGATATCAGACGCAATAGATGCCTTCCGATCATCTGCTGGATCTACTAGAGGTCGATTACTTGGAGCGTTACCAATTTCAAGGTCCTGCTCACCATCCTGTATAGCGCAGAATTAAAAGTGCAAATCCATATCAGAATTGCATAAACTCGACCGTGTTTTTGAGCAAAGGCGCAGTCGTATCCCAGGAAGACGAGAGATTGTTGTTGCTGATCTTTGAATCTTTACGGGACAGGCTTCGATTTAAAACATCGCTATCGTCCTTTTGTGTTATGTCGCCTTCTGTGCTTGTAGACGAGATCAAACGTTGCCGCGTTCGCACCTTTTGAAATACCTGAAAGATCTATCTTAGATTACTGTCGATTGAATGGATCAACGCATGTCAATGAACGTAGCAGATAATCGCTCAGTGTTGCCTGAGCATTGTAACTATAAATGCGAAACGAAAACAACCACCAACCTGAATTTGTTCACTGTCATTCTTGAAATTCTCCAGGAGCTCATTTTGCCTTTTGTAGTACTGCGAAACCACTTTCTTTGGCTTCCGCAACTGAAGCACATCACGTCAATTGATGCTTTGGGAAACTGTTCCTTATAACAAAGCAGCCCAAGCTTCGGACACTTTACTACAATGGCCTCGCTTTGAGAATTGAAAACTATGGAACCAAACCGACTTCGCTTTGTGTCAGTGGAATCCTTGCTGGTGATGACCCTGAGTGAGGTGGATGTACTGTGGCCACGGATGCTGAATGCGGCAATTCGGAAGAGCTTTGAGGAGATGAACCTTTCGGCAACGAAATCGACCGTAAACTTGGTGCTGTAGATGCATGTCGTGCTACACTAAAACGCTCCATTTTAATTAACAGAGAGCATGATGAAAGTTCACAAACAAAATAAAATTCATAAATCAATGAATAAAGAGAATGTAAATAATACATACCTATTTATTAATTTCTGGAATTTTTAGGTAACTTTTCACACAATTTTTAAACACATTTTTTAAAAAGAACACCTGGAGGATGACATTTATGAAAGTGAAAATCTATCTCTGTGTAGTACTATATGTACCATTTGACATCCACTTAGAACTACAATGCCGTTCTATTTTTTTTTTTGATTTGACTGTGCGCCCATGACCGCTCATAAGGGAGAATTTAGGATTATAGGGAAGCAATGAATGAAAGCCAGCTTTCTACTCAAAGAAAAAGCTTATGCTAATAACCAAACTCACATGAAGAGATCACCAAATGAAAGCAAAACGTGGACTAGATCATGCGAAATACTACGAGAACAAGAAAAGCGTTTTGCATTTGGCATTGATTCCTAGATTGTATATCACTTAGAAAGGCATGAACTACATCTATTGGGTTGTCTTATAACTCCTGTCTCAATTCCGACTTTCGTTCATTCAAGTTTTATCTCTTCTGGGAAACAACTGATCAAAAGCATAACCACCATTATGGTCATTGCATGCACACATACTTCATATGCGTGCATTTGCTAGAGAATGTTTGGAAGGTTTCCGCCCAGAACGAGTGAAGCCGGAAGTTGAATAATTGGAGAGCTCGTTTTTGGGGTGGTCGCTATTTAACTTCTTCTCTGGCAGATGCTGATTCAGGGCACAGAGGAGGCGATAGTCCGATAGAGCGATACCAATGCTATATAGTAGATGAGGTATCGTGGCCCTGGCTATCTCCCCGGAGAAAGGAGAATCTGAGACTTTCTGACCATTCCCTCGCAATAACGAAGCCGGCTGAAAGGGTCACTTCACGCGATGCTTGTCTTTAGACATTGAAGCAGTTCCCAAACCAGGCCACCCAGCGAATGCAACAAACCGAGAGTGACTCATGACTCATCTCCACTGGTGACTGCTTAGGGAGGGCTCCTTTCGCCGTCTCAGAATGAATTTTCCCCAGATGGTCTGGCGTGCTTCTCACTCAAGGTCGGCCGGACCACAAGGTTTCCATCAAGACTTTCTGCAGCAGTCCTTCCCATCCTGAAGCGTGAGCGGTGCATCGGCTGCGCCGAGGTATCTGCTATAATACCCTGGTGGAAATGTCCGGAGGTACTACCAATTCATGACCCCAGACCCACCATGAAGTTGAACTTAGCTCGTTTCGGCTTTGCCGTTGCGATTGGTCCACTAGCTCAGTACCTTATCAGTAGCAGAGGTAGCAGAGAATGGGTCAAACACAACGATGATCTTCTCTGTCGTCCTCCCTGGAAACGAGTTCATTTGAGAATCGTGGAGCATAATCATCATTATAGTCACTGACCTATTTTTCCTACTTGATTACCCGTTATGGTCTCGCGCTTTCGAAACCACGCTGTTAAGGCTTTTGAAGCGTACTTCAACATGTTATCATATTTCGCAATAAAACGGTCTTAGACGGAAAATTTTTAAATTGAATAGAAATGAGACAGGAATTATGAGACAACCCAATAGTAGGTTTCCACCAAAATCTGATGGGCGAAAGAATACACCAGTGAAGACATCGGGCCGTCCTTATGAATGGTAAAGTAAAAGAAGCAACAGCCGACCGAGAGAGATTAACATGACCCAAGCCTATTTTTGCGAGAAAAGTCTTTACTACAAATAAACGTGGTGCAGAGTGAGCGTGCGATCTTATCTTGAAAAATTTATGCTGTTGACAGACGCTGAATTAATAGTGGAAAGCAAGGTGGGGGCAGCCGCTAGTTCCATATCAGCATGTTTGTTGATAAGGTGGGCACTACTACTGAGAGTCTCAGCAGGTGATCTTTGATGAAAAGTGCAAATATTCTCGAACGAAACTAAGAAAGAAACTCAGATGCATTGAATCAGAAAGAAGCAGGCAAATTCCCTCTATTATTATAACCACTAACTTTGGGTCTCGTGCAGTGTGTTGCTTGTGTTAGTTGCATTTAGGATGTGTATGTCGTCAGCACATGTCTGTGTTCCGACCAAAAAACATCTATGGAGGATAAGGAGAGGGGTGGTAGAGAGAACATCACACTGACACAACTATGAAAGCAATTTGGTCTGGCGGTAAATCAGAGCGTCAACTTCCCGCAGTTTCAGCCACCCTTTTAGACATTGGCCTAAGAAAGATGCGCCGTAACTTACGGGGCCGTATACTGAATGTTGGGTAGGGGCTGGGGTCCCGCACCCGTCGATGCTGAATGTTGGGCTCGCCAGCAGAGTTTCAATCGCGGGACCTACAGGTGACTGGTCCAGTCCTTTAATTCTGTGATGAAGGTTGTTGTGCTGTTCACTGTTCTAGATACAGATTTCATCACAGCACCCATTGGCCAGAATCGAAGTAAATACACCAATTACGCCGACACGGTTAATTAGAAGCTGCGAACCAATTTTCGGTCTAAAGTAGTGAATGAAGAGACTGCCAAGATCTTCGGCCAATACATACGACGTACACGACCGGTTCGGCTATACAAAGAATTTAAAGGATAATCTAAAAGCAATTACAACAATATAGCTACTTATTTGTGGACAGAATCTACATGTAAAACAGTAAAAAAGCCGTGAAAATCGTAAACATAAAATCAAAAGGGACCGGTCACTGGCCCGCCCGGATCCCGCGACGGAAACTTGCTGAGAGCCCCAACATTCGAGCCATCGCGGCGTCGGGGACCCCAGCCCTACTACCCAAGGGCCGGACGCACAGTCCGTCGGACGACAGCAACGACTGCTGCTGTCGCGACGGACTAACGAACGACGCAGGTGTCGCAGACTCCAAAGAGACGCGGTCACCCAATGGCAAACCAGACAATCACGTGACACTGGCGCGCGATCGTATTTCGAAAAGTCCCCTGTAGTGTGAAATAGTTGCGCTGCCATTGAATCTGGCCGACAGCTTGCGTCGTTTGCCTCGTCCGACCAGCAGCAGTTGGACGAAACAGCAAGCGACTGCAAAGTGTCGGCAGATATCGCATACGCACACAATACTGTGCGACACTTGCAGTGCGTTGGCTGTCGTCGACCAAACTGGTTGCGTCCGGCCAACAATCAGGCATACGGCCCACTCAGCGTGTTGAATCTCGCGCAGAAAAGAAAGTGTTGTGAGTGGTGCGTTATGTGGAAAGGGAAGCCAGGCGGTTTCCGGAGAACAACAATGGAGAATTACAAAATCCCTATGTTCTCTACCGTTAGAAGAGTGCGGAAAGGATGAAACACAGGATTCGCCTTGCATTCTTCGGCGATAAACGTTTTCAGCTACTCTCAGGAGGCCTAGATACTCAAATGCGCGCAGGCTACCAGCCTAGCACCATATTTACGAAAAAGACGCATGAGGTAGAGATCAAGAGGGTAACAACCTTATTGTGAAAAAAATGGTGCGTACAGAGTGGATGTTCTCTAATGTCACACTTATGAAGGAGGAAATAGCCCAAACATCAGCTCAGACTTAACCGCTCTCTGCGAAGACGAAATTAGAAAAAATATCGCGTTAAACACATGTGACGACTCAATGCGAGTTTTTGGCATTTTTGGCCACGTGTGACCGTCTGGCGCTACTTGCGCGGCGCAAAACCGCCTCAGTTCGTTCAAGCAGATTTTAAAGTGATCAACTAATAAATAGGGTCAATACGAAAGTATCAAATCACTAATTGTAATGAGCCACCTAATCGAGGTCCATGTAGGTTTCGATCGAAAGATCGTGGGAATGAACAATTGAAAAGGAAAAGTTTGCCTAAGTGAACTAGCTCAATGGACCTCAAAAAGCAATTTTCAGTTGATATTTCAATTCCAAAGAGCACCCATAGTTTGTCAATCCCTAGAGGTCCTGTATATTACTTTGATGTTTACCAAATTAAATCGATTGACATTCATTTAAAAGAAAAGTATAGAAGGACTTTATTAAAAGCAAACAGTCCAGGGAACGAATCTGTGCCGGCAAAGTCACCGTATATGGAATTGTAGGTAGCAGAGGAACCTTTGAATATGGCGAAGCGTATAAGAGAATAAATGAAGAAAACGCCCCAACTGGGGCTTAAAATACAGGGAACTATGCGCTGCCGTTTTAGGGAGACGTGTGTAGGACACGTGTCGCGAACCTGCCCGTATGTACATGCCGTTAATGCAAACTCCTGCAGAATAGCTGCATGCTTGCAAATACATAGACTCTGTGCCCGCAATCGAAATTGAAGCGCTTCAATTGCGTCTTATTAGAATCCCGACCTCATACAGCGCGAGCGGGTCCGCGCAACGATCGCAGTCAGCGCGGACTCTGCCAGCAGCGTATGTTGGAAGAAAACCGATCCCGCCTCTTTATGCGGTGACTCCGCCCCCTCAACGAGCGACTTCTGACCCCTTTCCAGGCGCATTTTAGAGGTTGGTTGAAAGTAAATAGACGATTTCCTTATGAAATTAGTTGGCGGGGGGCATGTTTTGACCGCCCTAGAATGGACCAAGTAGTTGAAACCGCGTGGCCTGGACTGTTGCTTTAAGCGGAGAGACTCGCTATGGCCCGGAAATCCTCCCTAAATTCAAGATACGAACCCACTCTAAGGCGTCCTTCGTGTTTGTAGCTACGTCAAGTCTGCTTCCATGGAATTAATACAAGCAAATTCCAAAGAATCAGCGCTAGGCCGCGAAAAAAATGATTGTTCATTAGGTTCGGGATTAGCTATAGTCCGCTACGGTCCGACGACGGCCGCAGATGCGCGGATATATAGCCCGCCGATTGGCTCAATTATATGTGGTATAAAAAATGCTTGAAATAGTGGCCAGTTAAAATGAATAAACTTGTTAAAGTCTGGAAGTAAACCGAACCAAATTAACTCACATTGGACTTCGACCAGCTTTTGCTCGAGATGGGTCACCGATGAATGGCAAAGGCTTCGCAGAGTCGCCGAGCAACCGTTCCTCCTCCTCATTATCAAGCAAACCGAAGCATGTGCCGTTGCTGGTAGTGGTGGCGCTGGGCTCGGTGAGAGAAGATTCCGCCGTGCGCTTCGCAGTCGAAGGATCGAGTGACCGTTGCCTTGAAATCGCAGGGGTGCTCGAGCTGCTGTGGCTGTACGGTTCCGGCAGTATGATCTTCTGTGTCGACTCATCCTGCTCGGGCACGGTGGACATGCCTGGATAAAAAAAATTGTGAGAAAGGAATTTAACGCCATTTGCATCTCGGCCTAGCTGAAATCTGGACAGAATCGAGGAGAGATATTACGAGAAACTCAAGGAACTATGCTTAACATGACTTCGTTTATAGAAGCGAAAGACGCTAAAAGGCAAAGTAAGCTTATAAGAAGAGTTCATCGAAATACCAAACATAGAAGCTTATGGTTAGCTAAAAGAACACTTGGTCAGTTGGAAATCAACTGAGTGTACCTGAAATTCCACACAGGAGACCCCCAAAACATCTTATAAAAAATGCAAATCCTGAACAGTTATCAAATCGGGCTTTAAAAAGGCGTTCCTCCTCTGCGTCACCGACATCTGTTTTAGAATAGTTGCAAACGGTATTACAACTCAAGGCACGAATTAAGCACAACCCATCTCAAGTTTCATTACATATTCATGAAAGAAACCCCCGAAATACAGCCACAGCTGTCGCGAACCACACGGTATAGAATTTGCGAAAGTTCGAAAGAACTGTACAGCTGCTGGAAGAAAAAATTCGAAAAGCAGTGCACTGGAAATACCAAAACCAATCACTTGAGTCTCCAAATTTAAACTACTGGAAACAAACTAAAACCAAGAATGAGAGTAAAATGAATTTCGCCGCTATCGCAGTATACAGGGCATCCTCTACGACTGAGCCTAGGAGGGGCAGGAACTTCGGGGAGAACGAAAATCGCTCACGCACCCTGGAGTCTCTCCCTTACCTAAGGCACAACACCGTTTTTAAGAAAAAGAAAACGTTTTGCGCGAATGCACTGCCACCACAATGCCCCCGTATATTGCGATAGCGCCTAAAGTTTTTCAACAAGCACGAAGCTAAACTGTGACAGCAGAAAGGAATATACTTCATGGGACTGTAAAACTAGAGGAAAGAAGCATACAGAAGGCAAGAGAGAAAATCTAATCAATTAAGCTTTATAACTAAGGAGAATTCTCCAAATTATCAAACCAATTGAGCTATGCTGCTGCTTTCCAGGTGACATCTTTTTTCAACTGTTTTCAAAAAGATAAAGAGAAGAAGAAGCAAACACACCTAGTGGGACTTCTTTAATAGGATATTGAGTAGTATTCACGCCCCATCGGCGTGAACTCTAACTTTAAAATGTGCTCCACTTACAATCAATAACTATATCGCAGAAAACTTTTTGATAAGACGCGATAACTCAGCGGTTAACTGCGAAAATAAATTTGATAATCTGGAGCTGAGAAAACACGAAATATCTCGTATCAGCATGTTGTTTTAGATGTGATAACCACGCCTTAATTTGGAAGTCCATTTTAGAAACAGCACGATGCAGATCGAAAAAGGAATGCCTCAATGATACCAATTAGAAATAAGGGCGCAAGCGCTCTCAACGCATCCTAACGAGAACAATATTGGATTTGCGCAAGGCTGCCGGACAGCAGGCAATCCAGAGCGCTCTAATCGAGATGCCGCGCACGGATTCGTGCTTCGCCACCTCGAAACATCGTGATTCCTAATCACCCGATTGGCCGCAGTATTATTGACAGGGCAAAACCTCGTCTTCTAAAAACATTGCCGTGACGATAGGCGTGCCTCATGCATAAGTACGACCACGCAAGAGTTAGGGGAGAGGGGATGTATGACAGGTGCAAAGAAGAGTGTTACACTTCCAGCGCCAGTCAGCCTTGCCTTGGACGGTTAACGCGGCGACGGGAGCAACTCTGCACAGGTTCTACCACCGGCGGTTCGTACATTAACCTTTCGGCCCTGGCGGTGGCCAATTGCCACCACGCAAATTCAAAACGCTTCCATTTCCGCTGAACAGCATGAGTTTTTCTCTATCCTGCCTGAGTTTGCTTCAATCAACCTTCCCCTTCCTATTATTGAGCTTCGCTTAACCGACCAATTTCTTGTTTATTTGAGATAGTTATTGCAAGGTCATTTGTGATACAAGCAACAGTGACATGGGCGCTGACCCCGCAACCGGCGCCAATAAGTAGTGGACTTTGTTCTTAAAATACGTTGAAGTGGATCCATTCCTAAATCAAAAGTGGATGGTTTGTAATATTGTGCAAGACGCTATAACTTTTTCGGCGATAACTTATGAAAGCTTCGAATTGTTTCGGACGATAAGCTTAAAAACTAAGAAGGTGGCACAATGTTCCCAAACCTCGTCAGGTTTCTTTGTGTCATCGAATAGCATTCCAAAATGTGCCGATAACATGATACTATATGCCACAAGATAATAAACAATAGCCTAAGACGAAAGATTTCTCCACGGCGGAAAAATGGGTCAGGTCCGAAAGGTGTTTTAAAATTGTCTACGCAGCTTTTGAAACTACAATATCGGTCTCGATTCTTTGTATTAGCCATTGAGCTTTCGTTAATTCAAACTCAACGTGAAGTTGCCTACGGTTCCCACGGGCTTAGGAAAAGTGTAAAATCCAACGCAGTAACATTAGTAGAGAGATTTATGGGACCTTAGTTTACACGTCGGCTATGGCAAACTTATGACGTAGTTAAATTTATCTTGGACATAATTCAACCTTAACGTTTACTACAAAGTACAGATCCTGAATCAGAAATTATCCCGAACCATAATGAAGCTTATGTTTACCAAAAAATTTTGTTGCAACTTCACAGTTGACGCTGGCAGAGATGCTGCCGAATGAGTCGTCGCCAAACCTTATCAGACACCTGAGCACAGGAAGCTGTAATGCTCCATAGCTATTAGTAACTGCAGTCATATGATATTGACAGGACCCTATGTAACCTGATACCGCATAATACGCTTGACCAAAGTGTAGGTGAACGTGCATTGATCTCAATAACTTCCTTGATTTGTTCGCAGATCGTTCACACTGACAAGAGATTCGGTTAGAGGTTGACAACACCAACAGTAGCCGGCGAAAACCTATGAATAACAGCTGATAAGAGGAGTCGTCGGAAGGAAAGTGTCACCATTCTCATTACAAATTTTATACGAACAGCAGAACGTTTGCACGTCTGTGTGTTGGACGTAGGATATGCCTTAGACATGCATGGTGGTTTCACAGATAAAGACTGATTGGGAGGTTTGAAAACAAGTGATTACTATATAAGTAATAAATTGCAATTATTTCAACCACAGAAACTTTTGCTATCCCTAGTTAATACCCACGAAGATTAACCAAGCAAACAAGTAGATTTAGCAGTTTGACGTGGACAGTGGCGTCCACAAACAAAAATATTATGCAGTTGTACTTGCCCAACAATGTTACGAGGTGGTTAATCCAAACAGTTCACTTCTACGGAATGAACTGGCACTTCCCCGAAATTACTTTCAAGCTCATTCATGATAGAAGTGTCACTGCCTTTGCAATGACTGTATTATCCTTTATCCCACAACAAAATTACCTATCGGACCCGCATTACTCACTTGTTCAAGGTATCTTTTTTCTGATGCTAATACTGACGTTTGAAATGAAAAAAATCTACGTTTGATCTAGTATATGTTGGAATTTACCTGCCCTTACTAACACATTCTTGAAGACCCTACCGTACTTCCAGGCACGGTGAATAACGGTCGAGAAACTCCTCGACAGGGGGTCGTATTTGCTCCGATGAGAGTTGAGAGGGGGTCGTAATTAAACGATTCATCAACGGACACAACGGTGCTGCTGCCACTTATTCGCTGTCATCATTAGTTTCACAAGTGTTGTACTTAGCCAAACACATCTTACAAGTGGTTGTTGTTTTGGTTCGTAGTGATCAGTATGGCAATAGGAAGGCAACGCGTCCTACAAAAGAATCGTAGGGAAAGGGCAGCGAGTATCTATTCTAGAATTATGTACATCTTCGACAACTTAGTGGAGGAACAGCATCTTGGTAGAAAGTTCAAAGCAGGAAGATTCGCAGCCTTCTTGGCATTACAGATCCTGCCACCGCAAGCTGTCATTCATCAGAACGGGTTGGAAAGGAAGCGATTTGAATAAAGGAGTGATCAGACATCACTATGACCACAGAAGTTATTCTAATTAGTTAATACTGGAAATACCTTCTGGTGTGATTAGGCAAGTCGTCACTAGGAAAAAAACACCTTCCCAATGACTCCGAGTGGGGTCACTGCATGGCGCATACAAGAACGGAATGGATCCGCGCCAAGTGCATCATTTTCAATTTACTCCATCGAACTTACGCGTACAGAAGTATCTTGAAGGTGTTCAAAAAAGTTCCCTACTACGGCAAGGGAGTGATAGTTTTCGAGTGACTTCGAAAATTTCCTTGACATTTCCTCGACGCAGATTTCTCGCTAACTAGAAAGCGATCGAAACAACTGGAGCACCTCTTAGAAAGCGGAAATCTTCTACTTTACAAAGCTCTCCTCCGATTTTCAAAACATTGCCAATGAAGACAACTACTGCCTTTCAAAGAGTGGGAACTCGCATGTGAATTTCAATTTCCTCGACAATTTCTCGACGTTTTCCACTCTCGTAGGCGTGCTTAGAAAAACGCTCAGCACAACTTCGAAACTAGAAGTCTCGTGCATTCAAAAGCTGCCTTCACTTTCTGAAACGGTTATCAATGAAGAAAGTTCTAGTCCTTTGAATAGGGGATACATTTGACGATTTTTCCAACTAGCGCGCTCTAGGCACAGCGCGCGACGCGATCGCGGGTAGTTAGCGCCGCTATACTGGAGCGCGAGACTGTTCAACTGTGAAGGGGCTGTACCTCCTTCAATGTTCTACTTTCCGGCCAGTGTGGCAAAGGTTAAATGTCTTGAATTTAAGAAGGAGAACCTAATCTGAGCATAATTGAAATCCATTAGGCTTGGATACTTAACAGTCTTTTTCATGAGTCATGAATGTTTCGGGCCAATTACATTCGAAAATCAGTTTCTCAAACGTCTCTTGCGCCATTATAACTACTACATGTCTGTTAATTAGTCCCCTATGTTATAACAATTCATATTCCTCCCTCCAATTTATACTTTAATTCGGAAAAATTCCTGGTTCATCTGCGACAAATTCTTATTGGTCACAATGCCATCAAAGTCGCGCTGGACTACACGATCCGCCAAACCAAACTCACATTGCTTTTTTGGAGAATACTTACCGTTGAATGCACCCAATCGGTTCCATCCAGATTCCTAAAGACAGTGAAATTAATTTTTAAAGATGCCCGCACTCTCTTCAAAAAGAGCCCCACGTTAAGCCAGCGAGAAGGGCTGCACTAGACATGTGCTTGCATGTAGGATACTTTCAACTCTGATGATCGATGTGCCAAACATCTATGTATTTGATTCCTGCATAAGAATATCGATAATTTGTTCACCTGCCCCTCACGCCCGCCCCAAAAAGGCGTTTTGACTCTATGTTGCTAAAAAGGTCTCCATCTCGATTAGGCTGGAGTAAGTTCTAATTTTCTGTCGTCAGCAGACCCTAACGCAACCACTACCACTACTCTTCAGGCCTTACTATAAGCTAATTAACAGGCGATGGATTATCATCAACAGGATGTCAAAAACGACCTGCCTCTACATTTACCAAAAAATCCGACTATGATCTGCAAGTTGCACTCTAACTGTTTATAATGAGGGGATCCTAGCAATTTTTCATTTTAATGAATTAACTAACCCCTCCCTGGTTTTGAAACTGAAATAGCTGGTCCAATACGCTTGTTAAAAAAACGTCCATTACTCCGGTACCTAATAGCATTTGGATCAAGCCGCATTTGCGCGGCAGCGGCGCTGAGTCCCTCTCGCACACCTGAAACTAGCATTTTTTGATATGAAACCCGATGTGCAGGGGACAGAAAGGGGTCGTATCGAGTTCATGTTTTGGAAGGGGGTCGTGAAGAGGCAGTTATTTCCTCGACACGATTTTCACCCTGCTTCCAGGAGCTGAATCGTTACAAATGAATAACATAAATGTTCTCGAACATCGCTTCTTCATTACTATCAAGAATGAAGAAAACGAAGAAAACAATCGAGAAAAAATCAAGAACTCTCAAGCCTTTGGACTGCAACTTTAGGAGTTCAAAACAAACGATACGAAATTCGAAAGAAATATAGCAAAACACAGATCCAAATTTTCCAACACAGATTCTAACTGCTCAAGAATCGAAAAGTTAGCGGAACTCCGACTTCACTTGAAAACTCTCCTCAAATCATTGGTTCCTTCAAGAAACTTTTTCATTGAAGTGGTGCGATATCTTATCACCGCGTGGCATGAAGCCAGTTCAATTTTTAAAAAACACCGAATAATGGACCTCTAGCCTCATCTACAGTATATGTTGAGATGTTTTTTGCCTTTTGTCTCAATCTTCTGCTTTATTCCCGAAACCAAGGTGGACGTCAGACTCGGTGATTTAACCGCCGCAGCGCTGTCGTTGTCGCTGTCGCGATTGCACAACTGCCGATTTGACATCCACCTTACGGACGAAATAGAGCAGGAAAAAAAAACTAATTTTAAGGCAGCCGAGCTATACAATGTTTCAAACCGGATAACTAGCAGCCATCAAGATTCGCTTGCTTACAGCAAAACTTAGTATAGAGAATTGAGGGAGAACCAAAATGATCATAACTGAGGGCAACTATGAAAAACTAGAGCTACGGAACGTGAAAAACTCACGGCCAAACGGCATATCGCTTGAGTATTTGACGAACCCGTATTCGCCACTGGGTTTCACTCACATAAGTGAGACAAACGCAGAAATCAATAGCATACAGCGCAGATCCTAGAAAAAGGAAAGCATATGAATAGGCACAGACTCAAAGATCACTACACGGGCAGTTGCGTCGTAAAAGGTATTGATCGTCAACGCTTAACACTGACTGGACGTTCCAAACAAATACGGGATTTACCAAAGCAAATGTGAGACGAAGCTTACAACAAAACAAACACCGAAGCTTAAACTGAAAAAAAAACAGTACTAGCAACTAGCAGCAATGAAGCTTATCAGGTGACTGCTACAAACGTCAAAAAAGGATTCATATAAGTGGAATAGGATTTTTTGAATAAAAAGTCGCAACAGCAATAATTGAAAAATTCACTACAGCTGCAGAGTGATCGGCCTGTTTCACCATGACTGCCAAGAATTCATTTGTAGGTGTTGGATTGCCTTATAGAAGTATTTTGCCTGACCCGAGTGCAATACGCTGATTCGCCGCCGGCACCAGACGCTACAGCGAATTCAATTCAATTAAGCTCCGTGTATAGAGGACTATTTGGGCGCCTTAGCGAATTACAATTTTACAATCATTGCTTAACGCTTGGGAAAATTAGTCCATATCGGTGTTTTTCACTAATGACACGAAGAGTAACTTTCTTGCATCAGCAAAAAATGTTTGAGTTGCGAAATATCGCAAAGGTCGCTTTTTGCCCTAGAAAACACCTACACCCCATATTCTAATCGGAGTATCAAAGAAACTATAAAGCGTCGTCATACTTGCGAACGAGCGAAATCCTAGCAGAATCGCCGAGTCGAGCGAATCGACGAATCGGGCTCGACTCGCTAGCCGAACTCGACGAATCGCTAGCGAATCTCTCGACTCGACGAATCGCTAGGAATCGACACTATGCACGACAGCGAATCGAACTAGTGACGCAGCGAATCGAACAGGTACCGGACGAATCTTCATAAAGCTTTGAACAGGGGTTAGGCACAGCAAAATCGGCAATGCGATGTGCAGTTTTGAGCGGAGTATGAATCACAATTCATATATGCTGTCGGCAAGGCGCTCTCACGAAGAGAAGCCCATATCATCGCCTTCAAACTTATCCAATAACGGCAATAGCGTTATATTACAATCAAACTTCATTTGGAGTCGTTACCATCACAAATCGAGCAAAATATTTCCAAATCGCCAGCGGCCGCACGTCACATGTGGCTTTTTACACTGCCCTTCTCTCCCCGCTCAGGGTCGTAATAATAGATAGTATTGAAAGACTAACACATAACGGTGTCTACATGGCTGCCAAAGTTTGATAAAAAGCGCATTTCAAAAAGACTAATAATAAATCGTAAGGGTTAAGCGCCTTCCGGGCCTACAAAAGGTCGGTCTGTCAATAGTTGCATGTGGCTCAAAGAACTGATATCAAGGATAAAGCATATATTTGCTGTCTGGCTGCCTGCCCAATTCTAGGCGAAGACTTCGTGTAGGGATCACAAGACTGAAAAGATGAATCATAGAGCTTAGCCTAGTAAGCAAAACTATTAGATGTTAGCGAAAGCATGTAAAAAGTCGTATGTTATGAGGTTTCCGCTTTACAGCATTGTTCTTACTTAAATTTTTGTCCTAGTCTAGTATTGATAAAACCAGATGAGATGAGCCTTGTTGAAAACATAGAAAGACCCCAAGAAAAAAAAGCTCCGTAAGACGGCGGAAAGGACCTAGGAATGTCCAACAACGTCACCTTAGGTCATGGTCCACCCCAGTGCTAGCCCAGGCAGGTGTCTTAGGCATGCTGCATATCGATCTTGATACATTCTTGCTGAAGAAACCAGCAATAGAAAGCCGGCGAAGCAAAACTATCAGGACAGCTCTTCTGCCACACATCTCCTATCCACGCGGGAATCAGCTCCATTGAAAGAATCGCCAAGTGGAAAGGGGGAGTTCGTTGAGGCTCAATCGCGATTCTTGTTTCTTTGCATTGCAGTAAAACTCGCATCCCGCAATTTCATTACGGGACGCTTATACGCTTCCAAATCGTGATTTTGCCTTGAGCACCAATTTTTCGATCAGTCTAACATATCTAATTCTTTGGTGTAGAATAGAAAAAAAACAAGTTTTTTTTTTTTAAAAAAAAGTTAAAAAATCCCCCTTCATGCGCCCAAGTAGCATGAACTGTCATTAAGTGCTTCGATGGGATCTCATGTATCAAATCTACAGTGTGCTCGGAACTCGGATCGAAATGTTGAAGAGCGTGGCCAACAACGTAAGTAGTGTGTTTGCTCTCGTATAGACGATTTACCGATGCTAGTCTTGATAGCGGAACGTCGTTCTAAAAGTCAACTAGAATTGCAATGGTTATGTTGTCATACACACAGTCCAACAAAGCTTTTGCGGGAGCAGTGATGTAATATCATGTTGTGACATCGCCCCAGTTCCTAACGTCTGCACTTAGCTGTCAAAGCATCACTCCGTGAAGTGACTCATGGCCCCAATCTTCTCCCTCGCTGTGCTAACTAGGGTAGCGAGTATCAACATTCCAAATGTAAAATCATAAACTCATGTGAAGTTTCAAGAATTTGACGTACCCCATAAATGATATCGATGCGATCAGTCCCACACATAGCGTAAAGTGAACTGTTGAAAAGGAACGGTTCCAATTACAGAGGGATTGTTTAAAGGGACAACGAATAATGTTCATGGAAGTCTCATTAATCGCACAACAAGAGAGAACATTGTAAATTTAAAGCGTGGAATCGATGCCACTCCGAGCGAAAAAAAAAATACGTAGGCCTATATGGGCATTTTTCGCTAAAAATGACCGTTTTGCTCATGATACCCAGTGGATTCTGGGAACATACAAATGAATAGCGAACCTGAACATGCCTCAAGTTTCTATTTTGCAGCAACTTAAGCAAACAATTTCGAGATGCTCCTCATCAATATGAAAAAGTCTTATCAGTGACCTTCCTGTAGCTCCTGACAATTAAGACTCAATCAAAACCGCCGAGTACTTCAAATATTAGCCGCGCAACTGGTAAGCCATTTGAATGAATAAGCCTCAAACGTTGTTAGATAGACTGCACATGATCGAATAATTAACTACTCCATGTAAACCATCAACGAGTACCTAAGTGGACTAATAGGGGATAAACACCGAAATTCGATGCGTGGCCTCATCACCGAAACACTCTGATCCGCGGCAACCACACACTCACATCAAAACCTAGCCTACACCGCTAGTTCAAAGCTTTATTCAAATTCGCTGACCGGAGTTCTATCGGCTGGTACCGCAGTTCGAATCGCTGGCAGGTCGTCGATTCGCAAATAGCGATTCGCTCGACCCAGACGATTCGCAGCGATTCGGCTTTCGATTCGCTAAGCGATTCGACGATTCCGCTAGCGATTCCCGACTCGACGGTTCCTAGCATGATTCGGCTCGATTCGCAAGATGAGTCAAAGTATGACGTCGGCCTAACAGAGCTTCACCAAAAAAAAAACGAGGGCACCATTGCAGTATTAAAACCCCAGTAGGGGTGAGATGGGTCAGATAATAATTTTTGCTGAAACTTCGGTATGGGGGTATCGAGGATCCTCATCACGAGTATGATACTCATTTTTGGCGCTGGCGCCAATTTGGCGCCAGGTGGCGCCACGACTGATTCCCACTAAATTCGCTGTAAACTTCTGTATAGGGGTTATTTGGGGTCCTGATTACATAAATGACATTCGTTTTTGTTGTTAGCGCAATTTGGCGCCTATTTCCTGCTCGTCTGCGCCCTCGCACTAATTAGGTCGCAATCAGGACTAAGCCTTTGAATAGTGGAGGGCTCCAAAGTGAGTAGGCCACTCTCCTATGCCCTAACATACTCCAGCTTTCGCCACAAGGCACGTGGTTTACCCACTCTAAAATTCAACCCCTCCCCTAAGCTCAGTCTTAGGCGCTATAGGCGAGAAAGCTTAGAAAAAACAGAAAATACGAATTAACCAGCACGGATGTCAAAAACGAGTGTCCTATTCGTGATCAGGGTCCCAAATAACCCCTATACAGAAGTTTACAGCGAATTTGGTGATAATCAGGTGTGGTATCAACTTTGCGCCAAATGGCGCCAGTTTGGCGCCAGCCAAGAATAAATGTCATATTCGTGATCAGGACCCTCGATAACCATTATAGCAGAAGTTTCAGCAAAAATTATTTTTGACCCATCTCGGCCCCCGCTGGGGTTGTATTAGTGCAATAGTGCCAGAAAACAAAACAATGCAAAATTCATCAGAATTGAAGCACCCATGCTCACAATGATAAAAGTACTATCGCTGCCTTCAATACTGAGAGTCTACACAAACAAGGGCAAATGGGTGTGTTATTGACAAATGCCTGGCGTAACCGTCACTGCGGCGAAAGCGTAAAAGCAAACAAGAGCTGAGCATTAACTCGAGGCTGAATGTGAAGTGTAAAGGATAAAAAGAGAACCTTAAGTCCCATAAATTTGTCAAACTCAGTCTTGCAAAGAAATAACCTACAGAATCCGTGATCCGTCGCAGGTTTCGCTGGGGCCGTTGCTGACTGTTGGGGAGGGGATGGGGCCCCGACCCGCCTGCTGAATGCTGGGGACCCCAGCAGGGTTTCGTCGCAGGAGCGACCGGCCACTGACCAGTCCTTTGATTTCGCGACCTTGTATTCACCTTTTCAGTGTTTTAGATTGCAGATTCGTCCACGTACATATCGCTGCATTGTTGCAATCACATCAGTTTACCCTTTTATTGCTTTGTATACTAGATTCGATTATATACCTCATGCGGTTTAGCTCAAATCTCTTATCCCTCCGTGCCATATTGGTTATTACATCAATATAGCGATCTATACGTGAGCGAATCTGTAATCTTACGAAAATCCGACTCACCGAACCAAAGGACTGGCCTGCAGTCGGTGATCCTGCGACGAACCCTACTGGGGGTCCCCAAAACCTTCCTCAACAGTCAGCATCACGGTCGGGAACCCAACTCCTCCCCACATTCAGCATGGCGGACGATTTAACGGCGATTCACGCGATTGGCCGATTCAGAGTCTGCGATTGAGAATCGGCGGTCAATGTGAATCGCGATACATGCGCGCGATTCGCGGCGATGGTCGCGCGAATTGGCACATTTCCAGTCATGACCAATCGCTCCAATCGCGGCGATGGGCGCGATCACTCCCGTGTGGCAGGGAGCGCAGCCCGCAGTCAACGTATCGATCGAGGGGGGCGCGCCATTGGATCGCTCCCTGCCACAACGGGAGTGATCGGCGCCCATCGGCGCGATTGGAGCGGTTTGGTCATGACTTGAAAATGTGGCCAATCCGCGCACCATCGCGCGAATCGCGCGATGGTCGCGCGATCACATTTGACGCGATCGCTCCAATCGCAGACTCTGACATCGCCATTCATCGACGAGTCACGGAAAGCACAAGAGCCCGATCAAATTACTGCAAGGTGCTCCTCCAGCCCGCCGCCACTTCTGCTTAATAGTGATGCTGACAACTGCTCATGATTCGCTTGTTTTTCATATCAGTGCTTCAAATGTTCAAGATGGGGCACTTGCAATTTTTTGCGCACCGTCACACTTTCGCGATTGCGAGATTTTCGAGAAACCTGCGACGGATCGCGCGGACCTGACTCCGGCTCAAAAAAAATAACCTCGCTGCATGTTTATATTGAGAAAATCAAAGGAAATGTTGAGAGAGCACATCATAAGAGGACACTTCAGCATGATTTCTAGCTAATTTCTTGACCCGCAGTTCATTTTCAAGACCCGCTGATTTTTTTGTGACTCTGTCTCCGGAAAACGCATCCAAGAACGTTTTTCATGTTAACTGATGTTTCCTTCCCAAACGTTCTTTCTGCCGCTCCTGATCACTACAAGGGAGGTCTTTCAAAGCAAGCCACGCTTCTTCAAAACGGTTTCTTGGATTTGTAGCGGATGCACGTAGGGAAAACAAAACGCATGTTTCATTTTCGCTGAACGGTTTTAGTCTGTACAAAAAAGAAGCATAAGAACTGTTAATGGTTCGATCCCCACGTGACGACTAAATTTGCATTTGGGTTGCGCTTCGAATCGGTCCAAATCGCGCCAAATGTCGCAATCAGGGTCACACTCATCGTCAGGACCATTATGGCCACCAAGTGGCCGCCAACCTTAGTTGCAATATTAGTCGCCGCGGGGGACCAACCAACGAGGGTATCATCACACATTTTTGGTACTAACTAACACCTTCAGCGAAACGAAACACGGTTTTGTGGTCACCATAACATACGTCCCTACAATATGCAAGAAACCATTTCCAAAAACGCGGCTTGCCTGAAACACCTCCTTCTTAGAGAGCAGGAAAAGTGAAGCAGTGATGGCAGTACACTGGCATCGCCACTAAGTGTCCCAATGACCAACTGCGTGTCGAAGAATGTACCGTCTGAATAGGACACCGAATGTGAACTGTAATCGCGGAGGGCACGAGAGATTGAGAACTGCAGGAATCAAATCCTTTAGCTTCAAAAAGCGCATTACCGCCTTAGGATTTCAAGTTTCAAGAAATAAATTAAGAAAAGGCTCAGGATTCAGCACACCAGAGATGTTGCCAAGGATTCGTAGAGCAGGGCCGAGAATTTGACAGCGCTCCTCCCCACCTTCTCTGGGTTGTCACAATGCCTTCCAGTAGAAGAGCAGGCCCAACCTCAAGGCAAACCTCAGATGGGATCGTCTCCATTGAATCTCTATTTTGAGGGTGTGATAGAGTAGGCCACGAGTATCACTAATGTGCGATCGCTGCTCGTTATGTGGCGACTGGAATGGCGCTCGGACGCCTGTGCAAGTGATGTGATGTCGAAGAGCCTGTGGACGAGATACCTCGCACCCCTAGCAAGTAACGTGGACTGCAGCGGAGCTGATAAGGTTGCCGATAGGTAGATTGACATGATAGATGCGTGATGAGATTGTGTCCAGAAACCACGTCCGGACACGCCCTTACGTCGCCTTCGTTATCAAACGTCACTTCACCAATTCAATCTGGAATTGTTGCTTTGAAGCACGTGCACTATACGGAGACGTATACTCCGCTTCTGAAAACCAGATGCGCGTCGAGAGCAGACCACACATCACAAGTGATGTTGGTTACTACTGGTTCATAGTGAGAGCTGAAAAGATAGTTATATTTAGTGCTAATTCAGAGAAGATAACTGCAACCGGCTTGTCACTTCATGGCAGAAAACATTTACAGTGGAGGCCGTCGTCACTTAAGGTGTATGGTCTGCACTCGACGCGCAACTGGTTTTCGGAAGCAGGGGATGCATGAAATTGCAAGCTCGGCCGATCCTGAAGCTCTGACTCATGCAAGTCATGACAAAGGGAAAATAGCTGGAGAAGAAGGAAACTGTTTATAGCACTCTTTTTCAGCTGTTCCATATAATGTCTGGTGATGTTGTAACCTGTTATACAGGCATTCGAAATGGCCGAGAAAAATAGTGCGTAACCAATTAGGAGCCGTGGTTGCATGAAGTAGAGAAGTTCATTCTAAATCCTATATGCTAAATTTCATGGAAATTTCAGACCGGATTCAATCCTCCCCCAAAAGGTTGGGGGACGAAAACCCCACAAAATTTATTTGCTTTGGACGATACAGTTTCTTTATTTTCAGTGCATGTTTCTTTGACCTACACACATTCATTAAATGTAGGCCCTTCAGTACAATAACATAACCTATCAGTACAATAACAGTTGGGAAGACAGAGTAAATTTTAAGGATTTTCTTCCCCCAACCCCTTGGGGCAGGAGATTGAATCCCGCCAAAGATAAAAGGTAAAGACACTTGTGTGGTTGGAAGTAGTTCCTTCCGCCTACAATTATATAATTTCGCCGCTACAATCTCTCCTTCTGCCTGAAGCTGAAACACTTCCTCACCAAAAATGAGTATTACGTGGTTATGAATGCATTACCACCACAATGTCACCGTATTTTGTAATAGCGCCTCAATTTCTGCAAAAGGAAAACGCTACGGGTTGGGTGAGCTCACTCGCTTTCGCAAAAAAAAAGAACTAAACGATTACTATCATTTTCAAGCGTATGTAATAAAGGATATGGGCGCTGGTGCAGCTACGGCGAGGCGGCACCACCAGAGTGACTAACGGTTGTGGAATTCCTCGACTATGGCTCTCTACCATGTGAGAGTGGTGTCGAGAGTAGGGCGGCGCGGAGAGCACAGACGGCACACACATGGCGAGTGTGAATGTCCGCGCGGGAGGGCATAACTGATCCGTCGAAAATCCTCGACGAGCCGTTGAGGAATCCTCAAGCGATATTCACACTGGGCACCACTATGCAAAGAGCCTATACATCCAGCACCCTACCTCATCTAGTTCCCCCTCCCTTGGAGTAAGCCCTGAAGGAGCAGAGGAGAGTGCTGTGAGCAACCTTCATTTTTTTCCCAAAGTTCCTCTAGTCACTAGCTCAATCCGTATAACGTAGCCACCAAAGTATCAGAACATGTTTATGGTATGTTTACTGCCCATAAATGCCCCGGGTTCCATGCACCAAAATGCCCCTTTCAACTACACCTGAAGTAGAAGAAGTACGATGGGGAAAAAAGAGGTGGAAAATATTACCAAGAGACAAGGTCAACCGCGCGCTGCGCAGATTTCAAAATTCTTACGACTCCCTCCCCTTTCGGAGGGTAATGATACGATCCCCCCGTATTAGCTATTATTTCTTTTTCCATTTTTTATGCCCATCATCGATGTATGGGTCGTCACCCACATTGAGAGGGCTATTAGTGGTAAGTCAGCGCAATCTGTATCGCTCACAGGAGGAAATTAGGCAACACGAAATCCTACTCATTGAATAGGAAAAAATTTCCGAACTTCTGCGTAAACCTAGGCATTGTAATAATCTCAGAAATGCCCTCCGTCTCAGTAAACTGAATAACTAAACCTTGCAGAAATTACCTTACGATGCAAACCTGTCCATTTAAAGGATCGTATTTTTTTCGAAAGCGGTCTCATCAGATGGGATACAAAAATTCAAAAATTCCGAATTGTTTTCTTTCTAAAAGTTTTTATCTTTTGCAAATGTTGAGTTCTTCGAAAGATCATCCTGTTGTTCCCTTTTTGTGCACATGCGCGTTCATCATTCAAACATTCATAACTTCTCTCACTCAACTTTTTGCAAATCCCTAAAGCTAATCAGAAATCAAACTAGCGCTTTCGAAAAAAAAACCCGAATATTTTTTCAAAGATCACTCTCCAGACTTATTTTGTTTGTTGCGGGAGGTGCGGGTTCGAGTCCCGCCTGGGGCGAAAGTTTTGTTCACAACCCAGCCTTCTTGTGAAACTCTCCAGACTCACAAGAGTCAGAAGACTGACGCTTCAAAAAAAACTGGTTAAGTTGCTCCGTTTTCAAGGGGTTTATGGTCCGATTTTCGAGAACCGCGAGTTTTCGTCATCCAAATGTTCATAACTTCCTTCATTTTTACCTTTTTGTAGATCTCTAAGGCTAATTAGGAACTAGAAGACAGACGCTTTCAAGAGAAGTATTTAAAATCTTCTGATTGATAAAATTTTCGAGAAATCGTCTCGTTTTTCCGTTTTTCCCTCGACAGCTTTTTTGGCTTCCTGAAACGTGTTTTCAGTCTTCAAATGGTCATAAGTTGCTTCGAATCAATCCAATGAGAAGCGGTAAAAACCATTGAATTCAGCAAAACCAGCACTTTACAGCATATACTGAACTATCTTGAATGGGGAGCCTTCCTCCTGCCGGGGTTTCTATCATCAGGACTCTACAGGTCGTTTGCTGAACCCGCTGCACTTTCCTCCACTTTGATTTGGTCTAAAAGCATGGAACCTTCTCTAAAAGAATTTTGGCGCTTAAAGGCAAAAGTCGGGCTCATGAAGGAGGTATTATGGCGATTGAAACTGTGTTTAGAAATGCGAAGTGGGACGATAGTGGGGGAAAAACTGAGAAAAACCGACAAGGCCGTTAACGAAACTCTCTTTCCCACTAGCAGTGAAGGAGGCTGGCTTGGGAGAAGCATGTTAACAAGTTTCCTAGAGATGTCAGTCTTCTATCGGTTGATACGGCAATCAACCTAGCTGATTTCATTCACATATTATACCAACCACGCACCACTTCCGGAGGTGGGGTCGGGGTGCCGCCAGGCGGCGAAAGCGCTCAATGCGTGCCCTGGGGCCTTATTACGGCGCCGTTCGGGATTCTGAGCACGGTAACGTCTCCGTGAGTGCGTAGCCATGCACAAAGTCGTCGAAAGGGATTGGTTTGGTCCACTGAGCCTGACTCGTGCCTTTAAGCTCACTGGGCATGACGATTTTCGTAAGAAATCTCGACGCGCCATTCAATTTCTGTGGTGTGTTGTCGCAGTGGCAGATGAAAGTGTGTCCTCTACCACTTAGCCTTACCATGGCAGCTTTTAGTTTTGTGAATAGTACTACTAGAGGTTACGAGCCCCTCCCCTTCTGTTGAACAACAAGTACGACCCCGGGCGCAACGGGCGGTTGATCCTGCCAAGTAATCATGAGATGATCTCGACGAGAATTCGTCAAATGATGTTTGCAAAAACTAGACATTTGCATGTCGAAAGGTCGACAATGTGGACAGTGACTGACAGTCAGTGAACGAGCCCGAATGCGATTGCGAAATGACTACTGCGGTGTCATCCATAGGAAATCAAAGGGCAAATTATTTGTACATATGAACGACTCATTAATTTGCAATCCCACTGCTTTAGGGAGAAATACGTATCAGGAGGTTAAGCAGACCCGTTTCTTAAAATTGATTAGGGATCACTTATGTATATACACCCCAGAACGAATTCCGAGCTTACATTGAGAACAGTTTTTTTTTTTTTTTTTTTTTTGTTTTTTTTTTTTTTTTTTTTTTTTGAATTTTTTTTTTGTTGAAGGGTGGAGGCTGCATTTAGAAAAGTGGGAAAGTTGCATTAAATGCTCATAAGGGTGCATTCATACTTTACGAATGCCCTGCACTTCGTTTGTAGTCAGTGGAGTCGATACGAATCGACCATGAGAGCACATGATATCACGATCGATAGCTGTCTATTCCACAGGACTACGCAACAGTCAAAAATTATGCTTCTAATTAACAAAATCAATTGATGAAAATATGAAAATTAAACAATTAAGTTAAACTTTCTCCAAGACTAATCCTTTAAAAGTAGGAAGAAGGGAGGAATATGGTGTGCCGTCGCAATGAACCGCCCCCTACGACCCTTCCGAAACGTGTGTGGTGAGGTTTGTTCCGGCGCCTTATCACGCCTTATCCTAGATAAGGCGCCACTGCCCCTAACCATAAAGGGTCAACCATCGGCTCATTGGGTAGAACTCCTACCCATTGCACTAAGTAACCTTCTCATCCGTTCGATAATCAATGTACAGTTTAAAAAAAGTGAGGGAGAGGTCAGCGATAAGCGCAAGCAATTAAATGAGGTCACCCCACAGGCAGGTCTGAGGAGGGCGAGGCACATTACAGTAACCCCTCAATTGCTTACCGTATACAGTTATATTCTAAGTCCAGCCTCCATCCGTCCATATGGAATTTGTCGCGACCTCCACTTCCTCTCAACTCACCAATTTTATGCTTCCCTCAAATCTTGGCTAACCAGCTTTTGTGTAGAGGTATGAAAAACAAGTTGAGGACTGTTATCGCATTGTACAATATGGAATTTCTATGGAATTCGTTCCGCTCAAATTATGGTTCCCACGAAAAGACGCTTATAAGCTTTTCACAGAATTAATGCGCTACGAATATTCGAAAATTCTTCGTATCCTCCTTTTTAATGTGGTGTGGATTGATTCACTATAACAATCTGCCTACAAAAGACGACAAAGACACAACGCAAGCCTTTGACACATGATAAGGGTCTTCCAATTAACTGTGTCGAGCTTCAAGGGCTGAAACTAATATGTCCTAGTAGAACTGAATGATATAACACAACGCAGCCCTCATTATGGAACGATATTCTCCCACCACACTGTTCCAGTCCTCACACTTGCACTTCACACATGGCACGGTGCCACAAGCAATTATAACGACCTGGTCGCCCTTGTAGGCGGTTGCAAAATCCAAATGCATTTCCAGCGGGCTCTGGCTCCAAGGAGAGAAAGCGACTTTTCTGCTTTTCGCACACGAAACATTTCCGCTACAGGAACCCCAGGTCCATCGTTGATCATTAATGGACCTGCCTACAGCAATAAATGCTTCGCGGTGCAAAATGCGAAAAAGTTGCTTTCAGTCCTAGTGAATCACACCCCAGCTCGGACCATTCTATGAAAATGGGTAAAAATTGCTATTCAGAGCTTTGAGGATTTCGTAGAGCGCTATAAACTGCGCTAGTTCCTACGGTTTACGTTTTGCTTCAAAGTCAAGAATGCTGATGGAAATGAGAACAAAGAAGAAAACACCCAATTCTTAAAATGATACATCAATGTAAGTTGGGTACGGTCGTAAAGCGATGGCGGTCTGATTCAACAAAATGAAAAAAAATATCAAAACCATCGTGGAAATACGCTAGTGTTGTGCAAAAACAACAGCTGGCCACAAACCAGCCGGCAGCAACTAATCCACAAGCACACGTCATTAATGAGCTTAATGCTCACGTGTAGCATCTTTTTGAGATTTTAGCTTTCCAACTTTAAGTTTCCGAAAAAAAAAACAAGACCTTTTGCTGGGAAACCGGTAGTGCGTAGTAGAAAAGTTGCATTATTTGGCACTATTACATTATTATTTCTCAAAACTTTGTTTTTCGCCCACACTTGGCCTGTAGGGATTAATTGATACCCTGATTGCGAATATGACATCTATTTTGACGCTGGCGCCATTTGGCGATAGTCGCCGCCACTTTGCCATGACATTTCCACACAATTCGATGTAAACTCGAATATAGGGGTTACTACATATCGTCCCGATTACAAACATAATATTCGTTCTTGACGCTAGCGCCATTTGGCGCTTTTCCTGCTCGTCTGCGCCCTCTCACTTGTTGATCACGATGAGGACTAAGCCTTTGAGAAAGGAGGGTTCTGAGGTGAGTAAGCCGCTCACCAAATAATCTCACACACTTCATCTTTGCCTTGCGATGCGTAATTTACCCATTCCGAAAACAGACTTCCCCAATAAGTTTAACCTTAGGAACTATGAGTCACAGTAGAAGAGCAGAAAATATGCGTCAAGCACCGGCAATTCCAGAAACTAATGTCATATTCGTAATCACGAGGCCAAATAACCCCTACATACAAGTTTGCACCGAATTCGGTGAAAACAGCTGTCGTGACAAAGTTGGTCCAACTGGCGCCAGCGCAAAAGTGAGTGTCATTTTCGTGACCAGGGCAGAACAAGTTTCCTTGAAGAAGAATTCGAGATTTACGGGGCAGTGATAATGCCGTTAGCCTAAAATCAGAATCAGACAGTGGGTGCTTCGCCTCTCAGCTGGAAGTGGGACCAAAGCATTTATATTATTATTAGCATTTTTATTTATTATTTATTATCTTTTTTAATAATTATTAATTGTTATTGTATTTATTTTCCTTTATTATTATGTTATTATTATTATTATTATTTTATTATTTTATTATTACTTATTATTACTATTTAAATGAATTTGAGCGTTAGTATTACTTGTTGGATCAAGAAATGATGGCAGTACGATTGTTTTTATTGTACAGATTCACTAGAGGACCACACAACAATCATATTACTATTTAATTGAATGCTTAAATTCAATCCCGGCAAATATTAGCGAAAAGGTCCACTCCAAATCTTCTTTGCTTCATAAAAAGCGTACGTGCTGCAATGAGCCGTTCCACAAATAATAGCGTCATAGCGAAGGCTGTTTTCCACGAAGAGCGAAGATTGCTTTGCAGCAGCCCACAGATTTGCAAAGCGACGTGCAAAAAGAAAAAAGGTGCCTCCAAGCACCGGCCACCGATACGTCTCGTATTTTTGCAAAATAAAGGGAGGAATCAGCTGATGACGGCTCGAGATATCGCATTTTTGACCCAATAATAATGCTGGGCAGAACGATCCGAGCACACACAGAATGAGTGAGTCTCTACATCACTTTCAATTGCTGCAGGAGCAGGAACTCATTGGTATGCTAGAAGTATTTCCCATCCAATTTTATGTTAAACTCACCCTGGGCTTCCCCCCACTGCTAACATTTAAATTGCTGTAGGTAGCAGGATCTGTTGTACTACATTACTACTCCCCTTCTAGTGATATACCCCCAAGAGTTTTTTTTTAAACTAGTTCCAAATGGAGAAGAGGAAATAGTGAAAAAAATTGTGAAACCGGAGCAGCTGAAGCTCTCGCTCGATAGGGAGGTATTTGGGTTAGAATTGATTGGTGGTAAGAAAAAAAATTGACGATGCCTGTGACAGCACTGAGAGCAGCCAGAAAAAAATCGATACCCCTGAAGGACAGAGAGATAGAGTACAAGCCAAAGTCACATGAAGGGACATTAAAATAAAGGTCGTTAATGTCTAAGAAGAATATGTCAAAAAGACTTCTGAAGCTGAACCTAATAGTGGGTAAACGATCAATCAAACTTTCCCAGATAATCCATTCTGAAGTGCGCCATGCATTCGCGTTGCACTGGGTATCTCGGCAGCATTTGAGCGCGCCTTTAACCAATGCAGGGCCGACTGAT
>MU868628.1:2186-31310 GCA_036418205.1 Ostertagia ostertagi
CACATATATGAATGAGGATATGACGATTCTTTTCATGAAAGAAAACTTTCCAAATTCCATTTGAAACACGGCAGCCACCGGTGGATACCATTGTACAAGTGAGATCTTTGTCAGCCACCGGTGGCTGCCATTGTCACGAATGGGTTAATAAGAACTTATGCACGGAAACTTGAACTGTCACAAAGACAAGAACTTTCCTTCCAACCTAATATTTATAGCACTACTTACCCTTTTCTGCCCCTCTCTTCTAAAATAAGTTCGTCGCAAAGTTCCTTCCCAATGGTAAATTGGCTACAAATCAGGCCACGGGGACCTTACATGGAGATCAAGAGTACTAGACCTGCTCGGCGCAAAAGCGCCTGGGCTAACTTCATCACTTTCGTTTCGCACCTGTGACCATGATATGAGTTGCAGACGGATGAGATGTTCGTGCTACCTGGGTGAGTACCCCCGGAAGCAACCTTATAGACAATATAGAGGAACGTTAAAAGGACACGTTCCAAGACAAATCGTGCTAAATCTCTGACATAAAAGGACCTCTAATCTGCAAGGGGAACATATTCAGTAGTCTTTGAATTTCTTCGCAACCAATTAAAGCACCCAAAGTAGAGAATTCCTAATTTTCACTTGTTTCCCAAAACCACACCTGCCATTGCACCGACATGTATTTAGGTATTTCACTGAAGAGCATTACTCGTCTACAACTCAGAGTTTTAAAGTACAAGACAAAAATAAAGTAAAGTGTAAGACAAAGAATTTGGCGGTGGCTCTCCAGTTTCTCTTTGGGCGAACTGCGCGGCCACCGCCAAAGCATTTAATGAGAATAGGCATCACTAGTACACCTACCGTTTCCACTCAATCGCTAACCGCCCTAGCGGTGTCTCCATGTCATCCTCGGAGGCATTAATGGTGACAGCACAGCAGTAGCTGATCACCTCGCTTTCCATTAGGCAATCTAAAAAATGGCTGCTACATCACCCGAAAAGATATTCGACTTTCGGTAAGTTACTGTCGTCGTGCCTTGTGCAATCAAGCAAAGGGATGATAATATAATCACTTCATTTGGACAACAATGATTCGGCTCTTTTGAGCTGAGAAATGAAGCGAATTCTCTTGATGTGGCAAACCACATTTACTTTTCATTGAAGATTTTGAAGAAAACAAGGGCGAAATACTAGGCCATCAGCACAATCAAATCCTCTTGGTCTCGGCTGTATAGCACGAAATAATTTAGTCAAGATTTCTTTTACTCAGTATTATCATACCTTCGGTTGACTTTGCGCAAACCTGCTCTCCAACCGGTGATATGACATCAGCCTGAAACAAATGAATTGCAGACACATCCTCAATTACAAAATTAAGCACGTTCTGGAACTTTTAGGATCGACGAAAAATCATTCGAAGTAAAAAGGTTATGTAAATAGCCGAAAACATGCCCACGGACCGGCAAGCACACCAGTCCTAACATCTAACTTCATCGTATGACTGGAGTGATCAGTTCTGTCGAATGGATGCGATTCCCTTGCGCAGAAACTTACTAAAGTTCTCGAGAATACAAGGTGCCGTTCCCACGTTCACGACTTGAAGAAAGCTTTCGAGTCTGTTGGACGGAAGCGGTCATCGAAGCCTTGAGCAACCACGGCATCCCAACTCTGAGAAGATCCTTTGTGAGCACGAACACAATTGTACAATTCTAAAGGAACGTCGCGATCGACGTGACGAGGGGATTCGACAGGGCGATGTCCCGATGCTACTCGATGCCGCTAAGCACGTCGTGCGGAAACTGGAGGGAAGACATTGGAGTGAAGGCCAACGGCCGTAAATTACACCCACGCCATCCGTTTGAACAATGTTATTTTCATGACGCCGAACGTCGAGGCAAGCAGATCGAATGCCGGTAAGTCGGTACGCAGCTGAACCTAACGAAAATTATGTTTATAGGAAACAGATTGGTCTGATGTCCCTTTCACGCTCCACGGTACGAACATTTCTGAGTGTTTTAGCCATGTGCTCATAGTCGGAACTCAAATGATGAACGACCCAGACCATAAGCAGGAGCAGAAAGTAGAAGCAGGAAAGAGTACCCAACAGGAGATTCACCGCGCGGCCAGAAGGCAGAGACAAAGTTGGGTCAATGGGCGCGTTGCAGCACTACTGCAGCAATTTTGCGTCTAGTAAATACAGCGCATACTGTACGCCCTACACAACAGAACGCGATGTGACTCGTCCGCCGATCCGTCGTCTCAGCCTTCTCGCCGCACGACTAACTGTCGGGTACCCAGGAGAAAAAGAACGGTATGGAGAGCGTGAAAATTATCGCGACAGTAGAAGAAACGAAAGACAAGACCACCATTTCGATTCTGCAGGCTCTAGCCCTAACCTATACCTTAGGGTTGGACTCTTCACAGGCAGGAGGAGCATGCGTTCAACGCAATTCAATGCGCTGTGAATAAGAAGATCCTTGGAGTCCCCTATACACGCAAGCGCTAGAGGGAGTCCTAGAGCACAAACTACACCATGGTCGAATATTAGGTGAGCCAGCGTCACATATTAGGTGAGCCAGCGTCACACTATTTCGTGATGACCATTGGATCAGAGCGGTTACCGACTGGATTTGTCGGAACTTCAACGAACACCAGGAGTACCGCCGCCCAATGGTCAGACTTTTTCACGAATGCTCCCAGCGAATGAAATGAAGGACTGCGTGTCCCTTAAAGCGAGGGGAGCCTACTGAATTACTCTTGTACTCTTCCCAGGGTAGAAAGTGATCAGAGGATCACTTTCCCCAATCGGGGATTAGTCTCGACTAGTGAATCGTCCCTGACGGCAGAGGCGCGAATGATCGATGGCCATGTTTCAGGGTTTCTGGAGCCGAAGTCGCACCTTGACCTTGTGATGAGCCGGAATTTTAAGTCGATGTCCATCGATAGCAATGATATCACCCAATTGCACTTCCACTATAGCACTCAATCAAGTTACAATTTTCCTGGGTCTTCGTTGCAAGTCATAGACTGCTGGACAAACAAACACACCAAACTACTGTTTTAATACACTGCGTTCAATAATGATACAGCCACCTACATTTTGTTCAAAAACTCGAGGTTTATAACGTTTCTGGAAAACTGTAGATAGAAGTGTGACAAATTTCATGGCGAGTTCAGATATCAACACAAAATCCATGTCGAAAACACTAAAAAATTTTGTGCTATTTTTTCAGAAGAGGTCGATTTTCCTATGTTCAAAAATGATACAGCCACCCCGTGTTTCTTCGTTGAAATTCATTTTTGCTTCATGAAACTGATTCGCAGTTATCAGGCTTTCACCTTAATGTTCCCACAAGATAAAAAAGACAGTTTGGTTTTGAAAAAAGGTAAACTGTAGCAAAGAAGGACCAGGAATCGTCAAGCAGTCATATTGCAAAAAATTGAGTCGAAGCTCCAATACAATTAACAATCTTACCTGGAATCCTGTAGGTTATGGAACAACGAAGAGCTCTGGATGCTCATCCTCATCAAACAGTACTTGGAATTCCAGCCTTCTTTCAAACCTGAACATTCGATGGATACTGTTTGGGACGTTTTTAAGATTTTCCGATCATTCTCAATGGAGAATTCAAAGAAACCTTGTTTGTGAAAAGAAATTCTCTCGAAAACTGAGTCATTTTTTGCTCGAAAGTGTAGCCACGTCCACTGGAGCAAGATCAGTTCTTTTGTCTGTTATGTCTTATTTTCTGTTTACTTTCTTTCGAGTTTTTCCTTTCCTCATGAAGGTTTTTCATTTCATCAGAATTCTATGAAGCGAAAAACATCGAGAGAAACGCAGACAGAAAGGCACAACAGACAAAAGAACTGATCTTGCTCCAGTCGACGTGACCACATTTTCAAGCAAAAATGACTCGGTTTTCGAATTGAATTCCTTCACAAACAAGGTCTCGCCGATTCTCCACTGAAGAACGATCTCGGAAGGTCCTATCCCAGACAGTGTCCATTGAAAAATTAAATTTGAAAGAAGAGTGAAATTCCGGGCAGTGTTCGATGAAATCGAAACGTTTCCTCAAAATTCGGAGTTTAACTTCACCAAAAGCAAAGACGATCCAGGGCTCTTCTTTGGTCCATGACCTACAGATTTCCAGGAGAAATTGTTCACTGTGTTAGAGCTTTGAATCAGTTCTCGCACATTATGCCTGTTTTTTTCGATTTCCTTTTTTTTTTTTTTTTTTTTTTTTTTTTTTTTTTTTTTTTTTTTTTTTTTTTTTTTTTTTTTTTTTTTTTTTTTTTTTTTTTTTTTTTTTTTTTTTTTTTTTTTTTTTTTTTTTTTTTTTTTTTTTTTTTTTTTTTTTTTTCTTGAAAAACACCACATCAAGATGAAAGCCTGATACTGCGAATCGTTTTCATGAAGCAAAAATGAATTTCAACGAAGAAACACGGGGTGGCTGTATCATTTTTGAACATAGGAAAATCGACCTCTTCTGAAAAAAGGCACAAAATTTTTTAGTGTTTTCGACATGGATTTTTGTGTTGATATCTGAACTCGCCATGAAATTTGTCACATTTTCTATCTGGACAGTTTTTCAGAAACTCTATAAACTTTAGTTTTTGAACAAATTTTAGGTGGCTGTATCATTATTGAACGCAGTGAATGAGGGGATTACATATAAGGTTCGACAGTCTCGCAACCTTCCTTCCAACTTTGACTAAGAAAAAATGGTCATTCTCGGGGCTCCCTTGCAGTGGATAGACAAATATGCCACATACTAATCAACTGCATATCCGAAAAACTTCAGCCATTTCAATCCGTTTTTCAAACAATTGTCCACTACTAATATAACTCTGTACATGACTTTACGTCGGCATCAACAACGTCTGCATTATGTCAACGAGAAAAGCATCGTTCGTTACAGCGTGCTCCATCTGCCCCAGCGCCTTCGATTTTGAGGAGCATCCTTAATACCTCATCCGCGCGTCGGACTCTGTACCACTGGAACGATAGCTAGGGGAACGAAGACTTCGTGCAGAACTTCGAATTTCACCCGCCACAGATATTCACAAACGCCCATAACGCGACATTGCTTACTTCCTTTACGACATTGCTGTAGTGCTAGCATGCCGATATTCCACTAAGAAAATTTTAGGAATTTCGGAGCAAGCTGATCCCTTTTGAACTTGCAGCCGCTTTCGTTTTAAAGAAGAGGCAAAAAGCTATCTGAACGTAGTGAGGAAATGTGTGGAGGACGTAAATGCTGAATATACATACTACCGACCGAATTTCGCAGTCAGAAAAAATCGAAAGACAAGTGTTGTAATATTTACATCCTTTCCCAATTATTATTCTTGTGTTATAGAGCAAAACCGAACCATTTTTTACTCCTGCTAACGACCGGTTTCTCCTCTAACTTGGTTGCGATCTCTGATATTGGAAGCAGAGCTGACACCACTCTTCACCTTAGCAGATAAACACACCCGATAGAGATCAAAATAAAAACCAATTATGCAAAATTTACAAGACCGATCGCCTGGCTGAACTGTGAAAAAACTCACCAGGAGCCATTCAACGTGAGTAATAATAATGTTAGCATTGGCCGTGACATCAGCTTTGATCACATGCTCGCTGTGGTTAAGAATAGAGGCCAACGGGAGCCCCTAAACAGGAATTATTTTCATTGAAGAGAGAAAAAAGGAGCACACCTGAAACTCACATTCATACTAAGCACACCACTCTTCACGCCGAATGGCTCTCGGGCGGTGATGCTAAGATGGATTCGGCCTGTTCGACGTCGAGTCTCACCAAAAAGCAGGTAGCTTGCCTGAATTGTCAAAAGATAACCCTAAAATTTTTGAGAAGATGACTATGTTACTATAAAATTGTCTAGATCTGGTTATTCAGTCATACTTCAAACTTCTACTCGAGATTATCGCGACACTGAAAAACCTTTAGAGGGTGTAAGGTGGCAAATGCGACTTCTTGGGAAGCTCTTTAACATAAAGGCCTGGAAAATCCTAGTTCTCGAAGATAGGTTCTTCGTAGAAAATTATGTTTAAGAAATATGTTACAAGTTCTCAATAATCACATACCCAGACTGTGTAAAAGCTCCGTAATAACCCTCATCAGATGCCGCCAGGGTCTGGCATCTTCGTTGTTACCGGTTCTCCAAAAGTCGTCATCAATCGCTAGTGATCGTGCGAGCTACCCCTTCCTGCTCGACTTCACCCACCGCAGCTCCTCCGTCGCTTCGTGCTAATGATGAGCCCGATCGACTCTCCTGAGCTAGCCCAAGGCATGTATCTAGTTACACATTCTGATGCTACTTTCTCGTCAGTCCCTACATCTGCTTATTCTGGTCAGGCTGTATGACCGCTGCCAATAGTCGAGGTCGGAATCCAATATTCAATAGCTTGGTCAGTCACTCACTGACTCCAAGAAGACGAATTGTACTTTCCGTGTCGGACTACTCTCTGTCTGCGCAATAAACGAATTCTATTCAGATCAACATCTCACACTTCTACTGCATCCTATTCTATCGATCCTTTTGTCTCTACTCTCCGAAATCGCACGCTTTAACCCGATTCTTTCATTGCGTCGCCTGATACGTAGCCGCCCCAAGGCGGACTTCTTTCCATGCCCGCCTTTGGCTCCGCGGACCTACCTTCGATCGTCCATAGTGTGTGGTTTTCGCAAGATTAATTCCTCTTCAAAAACTGATTCCACATTCATGTTAAGAAGGAATGCGAGAATTCCCGGAAGGATTCTTTCTTTAACCAAGCTGTGATGCGAAGTATGCATATGCTAAAATTAGAAGTTGCTGAGAGTGCAGAGCAAGGTACTCCCTGGCGGACCTCGGCGGTAATCCCTCGAACAGCAGAAGTCTTTCAAGAGGTGACGGCCAGGGATCCATCTTAGAACGCATAGCCTGTGCCTGTAGTAATATTTGTTGCTTCGAAAAGATGAAAAATAAAGTCATCGATGTATGGTGGAGAACTTGCTACAGGTATCCATAAAGGAGACAGATGCTAAGCGACTATCTACACTCTGAAATAATGTAAGTGAAGTGGGATTAAAAGTGCTTCAGTAGCTAATATTTCAGAACTAGCCTTACCTCCAACTCCAAATCGATATTTCCAACAAGTTGCGCAGAAAACCGAACGGGAATATGAATCTATGAAAAACAATGTGAAGGTTAAGGAAGAATGGGTTGTGCGCCATAAATATGGTAAACAAGTCTTTATGACACTCTAACCACAATTCACAATGGGACACGATGAAACACTAGATATATTAATGGTGAATCGAATTGATAGAACAGCTGCAAGATCGTTAGGATGAAGCTGCCCTGATACCAATTAAAGCTCATGGACGCCTTAGGTACACTTTGATCGCAATAATTCACATTTTCCACGGACCAAAATTGTTTAACCCTTTCAGCCCTGGAATTTTTTCCGTGGGAACAAAAATTTTTTCTTGTTGTTTATTATTTGTGAGCACATAAATAACACTATAAGAAAATCTCTCAGTATTGTGCTGTCCCGGAGCCTCATCAGGACCTAAATGTTATAAAACACAAAGAGGCACCAAAATTTATTTCAAAAGAGTCCCAAAAGTTCACAAATATTCAAAAACTCCAAAATTCCAAAAAACACGAAAAGTTTCAAAAAGAACTCCTTTGAAATCTTCTGCTATATTTCGGTGTTTAACACCTTCTTCAGAAATACATTGATTTAACCACTGGTAAAAACAATATGATGGTTTCCCGAACCCATATATGTACCTACATGTGTATGCCTCAGCCAAGGATTTAGCTGCCCTTACGGGAGCCGCGCCGTTGGAGTGGAATTAAGTGACTTACCGCTCACCCTCTGCTTAAATAGTAGCGGACGTACTGTGACGGTCATTGCATGTGATATAAAAAATACGTGACATTGGGCACGTAGTTAATTTAATAGTTGTAGAGCGTCACGTAGTTCGTCCTTACTATTTATTTCGGGTGATAGTTTTCTTATTTCTAATGCCTCCAATAGCCTCCTTTCCACCGGGTTCCCTATGGAGCGGTGTAACACCTTAATGGTCAACGAAGGCGGTTTTCCATATGTGTGCTTTGTGGTGCGGTGCTTGGATGCATGCTTTGGATGCACACAAAGATGGGAAGAAGTAGATGTCGCGGTGGACCAAATTTGAGGGACAACGGCTACATAAGTACACATGTTCACAATATTGGCACATGGAGACCACACTCAACACCAGATGGTGTTCCTATGGTAATGCCGTATCTGAACGAGAGTACGGCACAAAAAGTTAATGGTGTGGTCAAAAGGTCAAAGCTCCCCATACGCCTTATATTCCGTCCACCACCCAATCTCAGACATCTACTCACCTATTCAAGACCATATGAAGAAAAATGTGGCAGAAGGAATTGTGCATACTGCAACGACAATAAAATTTGCCAATTGAGGGGTACCGTTTATTTGATAGAATGTCAAGGATGCGGACAAAAGTATGTTGGGGAATCAAAAAGGCCTCTTTACAAGCGTTTGGATGAACACAGAAGGGCGTTACAAAACCCAGCCTCGTATCCAAACAGCAGCTTCTCCAAGCACCGCACCACAAAGCACACATATGGGGAACCGCCTTCGTTGACCATTAAGGTATTACACCGCTCCATAGGGAACCCGGTGGAAAGGAGGCTATTGGAGGCATTAGAAATAAGAAAACTATCACCCGAAATAAATAGTAAGGACGAACTACGTGACGCTCTACAACTATTAAATTAACTACGTGCCCAATGTCACGTTTTTTCAATATCACATGCAATGACCGTCACAGTACGTCCGCTACTATTTAAGCAGAGGGTGAGCGGTAAGTCACTTAATTCCACTCCAACGGCGCGGCTCCCGTAAGGGCAGCTAAATCCTTGGCTGAGGCAACACATGTAGGTACATATACAGTGCGTACCAAAAGTATGTGGACACCCTGGAATCGATTCTCAGGGGTCAGCTAAAGGCTTTTATGTCATGAAACCTCCACCATTCAACTCCTAGTGGTCGATAACCTACAATGACATTTTCGGCAAAAGATTTCGTTCTAACTTAGCGAACTATTTTTCATGGAAAGTTTTTTCTTTGTATCAAAATTATGTGGACACCCTGAGGCAGATGAAGTTTTTGCATCGATTTCCTAACCTATTTTTACTTCTCCTTTCGTTACTTATTCTGGCATCATTCCTCTTCACTGCAAGCGTTTTGCGTCAAGCGCTACTAAAAGGTGAAGCTAGCTCCCTAGAACAACTACAACTGAAACATCGAACAAGTGGTTGAGTAGAGCCTAGGCCGGATTTTCCTAGGAAACCGCCGCTGATGGCACTAGAAGAATCTACGAACCGTAATTCGTGCCGAGGCAACCACATCGAACAATTTGCAGCTACTCCACTGTAGTGCACGAAAAATATTTGTGCACTTTCATCGCGTTTCAATTAAAAGTCCATTTTTAGCATCATAATTACATTGCTAGCATATCTATGGCACATCTGCCGTGTACACATTGACGAGAAACTCACCATCTCCCCAGATTCCACACATTGCGCTCCTACTATCGTAAGCTCGGAACGAAGTTCGTCATTCTCATCCGACAATCGACAAACAAAAACTGCTATTGCTTCAGTTGTCTGTTGTTCGTTACGCTTGAAATCCAGTCTAAACATGGCACTTATCGATGCTCTTATAGGCAAATCTGCTATGTCAGCGCTCTGCTTTCCGGAAGAGGTTGTTTGCACATATTAGTTGGAACAGAATCAGTTTATTTCTGCGAGTGCTGCGTAAGGAGTCCGCAACGCACGCTATGTAAAAAAGCTTAGTACTTCTCCCTCACCCCTCAAATCACGCTCATCTCACACCACCGACAACGACTTGTTTCACTCGCATGCTCTCCCTAATAAGCTACTGCTCGCTGCTACTAAAGTCCTAAAAATTCCCAATCGTTTTCTCCCATTGAGATTAAGACAGTAGAAAAGTGACTAATCGGAGATTACAGACCATTTTTAGACAGTTTTCAGGAGCTCGTAAATCTGTAAATAAACTATCGGTATGTCAGAAACGCAAGATATAAAACTCATGACTCAAAATAATGTGAAGAATCCATCTGGCTAACCTAGCCAATAGATGTGCTACTTCCTCCCAAGTAAAATCTCCTGTACTGTGAGTCGAGCCCTTCGAGCGATAAGCGCGTCATTGCGGTAGTACAGCGCGCTCTGTTTTTGCTGTGGAAAGTATCGTATCCATTAAAATTGTACTATTGTCTATTTCTCATCATTCATCGGCTGAAATTAGCTCGTGGTCACCTCTGTGGGCGAGACTTTTATTACGGAATCTGCACTAGCACAGGATAAAAAACGCTATATCGCATATATAGGGCGCATAACATTAAACTCTGACTAATACGCCCACGATCTTCAGGACGCTGTACTGTAAATGAAGATGTTTGATACCAGTCCGTAACGCTGCATAAAACACACCTAAAAAGGTAACCACGCACCGTTCTGTAGCTAATGGTGCGTCTCATTTCTGAATAGAGGTAGAACGCGTGGCGCATCACAAGGCACAACCTACTGCCAAATATTTTTCCTTTCAATTCGTGGAAGAAGGATCTTCTTTTTGGAAAACAGTATGCACTACACAGAAAAGCAGCGCTTACGGCAAGACAAAAGAAAAGCTTTTCAATTCACAAAGTAGTTTAACCCTTTCGGACCTGAATTTTTCCCCGTGGAGAAATTTTTCTTCTAGCTATTGTTTATTACTTGTGAGCATATAGGTATCATTATGGCGAAATTTGGAAGCTATTCGATCACAAACAAAGAAACTAGGAAGCTTTGAAAATTGGCCCACCTTCTTAGTTTTTAAGCTTATGTCGAAACAATTCGAAATTTCATAGTTATGCCGAAAAAGTTTATAATCTTGCATAACATTATAACCCATAATTTTGATTTAGGAATGGATCTACTTCAAGTATTTTAAGAAAAAGTGACACTTACTTGGCCGGTTGCGGGGACCAGCGCCGATTCATTGTTGCACTTGTACACAAATACTTGTAATACTAACAGCAACACACAATGAAATGGCAGGTTTAGCTCATAATTAGGAAGGGGAAGGTTGACTGAAGCAACCTCTAGCAGGATTAGAAAAACCATGCTGTTTCAGCGGCAATGCAAGCGTTTGAATTTGGTGGTGGCAATTGCCACCGCCAGGGCCGAAAGGGTTAAATAACACAATGCATAGTTTGTTCATCTTACCGAACGGACTCCACTCTGCAGTTGCACGTATTCTTCAACTCAAGCGTAGTGGCAGCAATTTCCGCGACCAGACAGTTCACGCGAGTTGTAGCCGCATTCGCTACCAACTCACCATCGGAGGCGGCAATCCTTAAGTTGACTTCACATCTTTGTCAACACCTCGTCTTGGGCAAAATAACGTACTTTAAGGAACTGCACCCAAATTCGGATCGTGGGCGTTGTGATTGTAACGACGGCGTGTGGTCAAAGTTGTACTCCAACTGACCGAACATTTTGGAATGACGGTCGCCCAACTCCAAGGAAACCCGTGTGATCTAAAAGCATATAAGTGAAGGCCCATTTTACTACTAAGTTGAATGAACCAAGCACTACTGCGGGTAAGGTAGAGTTGCCCACTTATGCAAAAAATAAGCCACCCTCCGGCTCGTAGAAGCGTGTCGATACAGTGTCACACTTGCTGAATCGGCCGCACCGTAGCACAACGTCTCACGCACCAAGCCTCTATCACTGCTATTTCTCTCGCCTCTTGATTCTCTTCGGCATCCCAGTCTCCATCACAACACTGTCTATCTCATAGGAATAGAGGTTTTCAAAGGCGGCCTTTGCGATGGATTCATACCTTTGAAACATAGAAGAGTAATACACACGGTGGCCTCTGACCAGGAAGGTCTTTCAGGGCGTGCCAAGCTTTTTGAAAACGGTCTTTTGCATGATATAGGGGCACATGCGGGAACCACAGAACCATGGTTCATTTTTCCTGAACGGCCCTCTGAATACCAGAAAAGGGGTCCCTAGTTCGATTCCTCGTGGTGACAAATTTTTGCATTTCGAGTTGACGTTCCAAAATTCGCGCAAAATGGAGTTAGCATGAATAATTAGTACCATATTCATGATTAGGACCGTCAGTAACCCTTACAAAAAGACTTTGACTTAAAAACTGGTGTAAGAAGGTGTGACACCAAGCAGCCCCACTGTGTGAACTGAAAGACCCTCCTGGTGAGAGAAAAAACAAGACAAACGATCAAATCTTGGAGAAAACCCTCCCCCGCATTCACCCATTCATTTCGGGGGTGGGCGAGCTTTCTTCCGCTATTATAAAGGTTATTGGGGTGAAGTTACACGAAGTTCGCAGCGCGGTGGTCGTGTCTGAGATCTGGAGTGAATTTTGGGGACACCCTCAGCGCCTTGTCACGCCACTGATAGTGTGCCTTCCACCGCGAAAGCGCCACCGTCGTCTACTTGGAAACTCCTGCCCTCTACACAACCCATGTGACCACTCCATGTATCACGTGATCACAGTTTTTGTCTCGAAGGTTTCCAATGCGCTAATTGTTTTCCCCCTGACCATTCCCTTGGCAACTATGAGTCATTTCCGAGCTGAATTTCAATGGTTTAGATCGAGAAATGTGCTTACAGCTACTTGCAAACACCTTCAGCGCCAATATTTGACCAGACCGATTCTTCTAATGAGCCACGAATTCACCTCCTCACAACCGAGAATTGGTCTGTGTAAAAACCTGAGCTATATTTCATGAAGTGGCTCAGGTATATAGGAAAGCGCTGGTTATAAAGGCCGAGCAAGTGTCTTTCTCGCTGCTCGAAGTACGCGGCAAGGGCCTCATTCGAGCTTTCGGGTGTACCCGCTATTACCCGCGACGCAATGTCTATTCAACGGGAAGTCCGCACCTTCTCCGCTTCACTTCTTGGCCTATTGTCGCGCTTCAGCGCCCAGCACCTCTTAGTCGTGGCACAAACCGCCGAATAATATTTTTCCCCACATTTCCAAGCGGAATAATCCCATGTTGTAACCGTAAAATGCACCCTTAAAACAATGACTCAGTTGAGTGAGCAATTATCTAAGCACTTTCATAAAACAAAAACAAATGAAAACAAGTCACTCTGCGACAAAGCTTTCTGCACCCATTGGTATTTATACGGTGAACTGCGATGAACAGACAGTGGAGCAACAATCACTCACCCATAGCGTTTGCCCTTTCTGAATCTGCGCTGTGGACAGGTCGAGCATAACAATTACGGTGGTTTTCTTTTGAGGCTCCAGTGTGATCGACTGCCGTGAAGCTTGTATAAATGGCGCGACATCCGCAACCGTAGCGGCGGCACGGCGCCGTCGTTCAACATCGCAGCCGATGACCACGGCCGACAAACTAAAATTAAGAAGCTTCATAGCGACACTTTTTGGTTTGGGAAGCGGCAATGAGGACGTGATCTGGCATATGATCATTACCGTGACAGAAAACTCATACGTTTCGGCTACTTTCGAGTATCAAGAAATGTATTCTCCAGACTACCCCTCATGAAATCTCAAGAACTTGCCGGCGTGAACTGTGGTGTGGTGTGCATTTCATTTGCACAACACGATTCATCTGACGCCAAGGGGTTACGGTAAAGGTTTGCCAACCTACTGAAGTTACATTCTTGTAAGCAATAAAGCCTGCCCCATGTGACGGCACGACGACTAGAGCCGCACCCGCCGCGCAAAAAAAAACTGCCCCGTTCCTTGCACGCACAGCAAAAATGCGCTTGTCGCGAGCATATTTAAAAAATGTCAGTGTTTGTGAGGCTGTCTTTCATGAGGGTTCGTTCTCTATGTGCTATCTGGAGTCTGAAAAAGCAGCGATGATAGCGCTTTAGATTGAATTAAACTCATGATCGAACTAATAATAACTTCTTTCTTTATTCCGGACATCAGCCTTTGTACAATCCTCTCCCATGGATGTAATGTTTCTTCTTTATTTGTGTTTATGTTATTCTATTAAACCACGCAAACATTTGAATGCTTAAATTTATATAATGATGAGGAAAACAAAAGTTTCCAAACTTTCAATGAGTCATTTTTAGAGAAAAAAAAACCGTATTTTTCTTTTGCGTCTTTCGACTTGAGGAAATTGTGCTCCATATCGTATTCCACGCTTGACTTTACATATCAATTGAGGCCAATTCAGTAAATCGCCGCGCTAGATCAAGACTAAAAATTTTCCGAACTTTTGACCGCTGCTGTGTCCAGATTACGCTCGCCAATTATTCACTTCACTACATCTAAATTTGTACGCAAATCATGAAAAACATTCTAGAACTGAAGCGATCAAAAGAGTAGCGAACGTGACTGAACGCATAACAACGCCTCATCGGATGCACCATGCATTTTGCTTCCATTCAGAATCGTGTGGCATTTGATTGTCATTTAACTGCGGACGCACTGGCTGACGCGTAGAAATCTAGGCCTTGGCCTGCCTGGGGTGCATTTGATCCTGAATTTTGCCTACGGATCGCAGTAGTAGTGATAAGTGGCACCACTTGTCACTGCCACCTTCGCCCATACATTGAAGAAGGAAAGGCCAGTCTGGTTTTCACTAGTACCGCCTGTTGTAGAGAAAAACGTTGCGTACGTTGCAGTTTGAAAGTAGTTGGCAAGAGCTTTATTCGCTTAGATGTCAAAAAATGATAATACTTTGGAAGCCTTCGAGCACTGTCATCCTCCACGGATTCATCAAAATTTTATAACGATTGAGCGACGACTAGATTGCTTCACAAAGAACATCCAGTCCAATTTTACAGCAATTATCTCTCCAAACGATTATTATTAACTTGTGGGGAGAATGTAAACACTACCTTGTCTAACGGTTGACCCGCGAAATCACTGCATACGCCAAACCAATTCCAATTTCACAAACAAGTAAGATTCCCAGTGAAAGTAGGATGCGTGGCGTGAAACGAGAGACTTACAGGAGTCACATACTGATGCTTCCAACTTTTTATTTTGCAATCGGTTAGTCTGACGAGTACCGAACCTTCACATGAACAATTTGAAGTCTACAATTAAGGGGTCAAAAATCAAGTTTAATTCAATAAAAGACTATTGAGACTTGAAAATGCCTCCTAATCAAGAGCATGATAAATGTATGGGGGTGAGGAGTAATGCGAAAAAGAAAGCAACCGCCGCACAACACTCCACCTTAGGACGGGAGTGACGTCGTTTATTATCAACAACTGCGGTGGGCGGCGAGAGCCGCACGGGGAGTAGGTGGTTGCAAGGCGTGGAAAACCTGTACATTTATTGAAAACAAGTATATGATTTCCAATTTAAAGAAAAGATTCGAAACATGGTCAAGACTGAACGCGTTGATATCAGCCGAAAATGGCAGTTATTCATTTCTGGCCAGTAAACGGAAAGGGAACCTAATGTTAAGATGTCTACAATGGGTCCAAAGTCGAGGCGTCTGAACGAGAAGCAACAGCACCCCAGCATTGTAGCGTCAGCGGAAAAAATGGAGATTATTTCGAAAGGTTTGTTTCGAAAAAGTCACTTATGCAGATATTGCTTACTGTTTCCGAAAGTAGTTATCATCAAATTCAATTTGCCATTTGCATGACTAAGCATAATTTACGGTATGGAAAGGTTTCAACTTTCAAAAGGTGTTAGCATCACGATGCATGTCATCGATTTTTATGTTCTGATCGAAGTTGATTAGTTATAAGTTAAAGATGCTGAGAGTTAAAGACAAGTTAAAGATGCCCAAACTAGTACTTCAATTCAAAACAACGCAGAGGCGTTGATCATTTCTGCATTTTTAAACATGCAAAGAAAACTAGAGTTTACTTGCCAAAAACATCATCAGGTAAACCGATCCTGGCCTCGATGGGTAATGGAGATGGCACAGACACTTCATGAAGACGCTTCGTGAACTTCAGCCGCGAATGGAGGGAAGAAGGGGGAAGGAAAGAAAACTCTCGAATTCATCCGTTTCGCAAAACATCACAGTTCTCTTACCTTTACCGCGTTTTTGCCTTTACAAACACAAATTCATCGCTTCATTGCTTTTCCTCCGTGGAATATCTCAGGTGACTGTGCATAACTTTGAGTGTATCGAAATAAACTCTCGATTAGACCCTTAGGGGAATTCCATTTAGTTAGAAGCGAAACAAATTCTGAAGGGATTTCCGGCGCCTCCTTCCAGAGATAGGATAGCATACTCAGCACAGGTGTAAACATCGAAGTCAACCTATATCACTCCAAAAAAAAAAATGAGGAGGGACTGGTTTGCAGCCCCTCAAGTTTCTCCCGATTCCATTGATATTGCAAAAGTGACTATTCAGGACTCATGCTTTCATTACAGCACGAAATTTCATCGAGTCAAATTACTGAAGCTAAAAACTGAATCTTTATAAAATGGGGCACCTGATCGGATGCATAGCTGACGATTTCAGGCAGATACGAACCGGAACTTTTGCGTCCATCCGCACAGCATCGTCTTCAAGAAATGCTGCCTAAATCAATTGTCGATGAAAAATTATGAAGACTACCTAGAAGTTCATTATAATAAGTAACTACCTGGACAGTCACAAAGGTGTCAAGGTGGGAAGCCTGTATGCTGAAGAATTGGTGCTCAGTGAAGACCTTTGCCCAGTTGTGTTGATACTGAATCATCTGCAACTGAGCAGCAGTAACTTTCGCTTTTCTCTTTCCCTTTTTTCGCGAGCTAAGTTATTTGAGCATCAAGCAGTTCCGAAACTGAAACCTAATCTACAAGTAGGAATTGATCAGTACGGAGCCCTTTTTCAGTTCTTTCAAGTACTCAAAGAGACGAGCTACCGACCAGGGCCAAGCTATTTTTAGCATGGATTCGAAAACGCTGACGTTGTTCATAGCGCACTTAATCGAATTCGACGATCCTTAGGGAGCAATCAAAGCCGTATAATTGGTGACAATCAGCAGCCGCGTCATTGCCTAGTCACAAATTTTAAAAACTGGTTATGTGTCGGGGTTTCCCAAATTGAAAAAGAAAAAATTAACAAAAGAATCAAGTGTATAATCAAAGCACAAACGATAACCCATGGCCCATGAGGGTGTGTAGAAGAAATGGGAACATTTATCAACTCCCAGCCTGTTTTCTGGAGAAAATGGTTTTCCTGTAACGCCAGACAGAGATCGACAATGCCTTAGCGAACATCAGTGAAAATTCGTACTCAACATTAAAATGTAAGGGCGTCGAAAAAGGATCTACCTGAAGAACTATCAGCGGTTTAACCAATGAAAATTGTTTATGCTGTACAAATAACAAGATCACTGATTTCTATGAAAAATTTGCCACTTTTTGGGTGAATGAATGGCTTCTACCGAAAATGCTTGTACCATAACCACCTTATGGCCAATGTCAAACATTTTGAATCAAGCGATTCGCTGGCGTCCGCGGTAGCGTCACGGCCAGCGAGTCGCTCGATTGGCTGGATCCCCAAGCGACCACGCACTAGAAATCTCTCGACTCACAAAGTCTGACCCTGGCTTACGATAAGTTCTTTCTGATCAATCGATCTGCGTACCATTTATACGGACTTCACATTTCTTTGACACTTTAGCATTTCAACTTTACCCATGCGCACGAATAAATCCGTTGAAAATGAATGCATCGAAATGGGGTTCCGTTATTCTGAAAGGGAAGGCAGATGAGGTGATAGAGGAGGCGGAAAAAAATTGAAAATGAGTGCTTGTAAAGGGACTTATACTTTTTTGCCCATGAATTTCCAAATCAGCATATTCGATTACATCACTATGGACCAAGATGTGCATCCCACTAGGAAAACGTATATTGGCTTTCCACCCCACTCAACATAACGGTAGATATGTAGTATCACTCGAATGCATCACTTGGCCCTTGAGCGATGGCTCAGCTGCTCCGGGGCTAAATTTGGTTCTGTGAGCGAAAGCGGTAAGACGCCTTTACCGAGTACACCACAATTGTAGTAGAAAAGAAACGCAGGGAGTGGTGTAGAGGTGCACATCCCATAAAATTCTGCAGCAACCAAAATGATATTCGCTAACATAAAACAAGTTTAGATTTGGGTAAATTCTCGTTACCATAATAATATTTTAATAAAGATTTTCTTCACGGAAAAATCATGATTCTATTTCAGCCATAAATCACTGGCTTGAGACTCATTATCCACGATAAGAATGAAAAGAACAGAAATATTGCTTTTGTTTTGGTAAAAAAATTCGAAAGGGCTGCTACGCGTTCACGGACGTCTTTCACAAATGCTGGCGACGGGGATGCTTCCACTTGGTTCTTGGAGTGCCTTCACTAGAACTCTTTCTGGCCTTCTGCTTTATTGCATTCACATCTTACACTTCTACTCCATCCTATTCTATCGATCGATTTGTCTCTACTCTCCGAAATCGCGCGCTTGCGCCATTCGACTGCCAAGTCGTGGGCTGTAGCCAGGTCCAGAACCCTCTCTCCCTCAGCGTTCCTCACTCCTATCCCTCTACCTCCGTGCACCCTTTCCAGGCCTCTTCTGTCACTGCCGACGTGACCATTCAGATCACCTGCTATGGTCAGGTAATCGCCTTCCGGAACCGATCTTATGGCTTCGTCCAGGCTCAGATAGAACTCGTCCTTATCACTTTCGGGGCATCCGGCTTGCGGTGCGTACACGGAGAGTATTGGTCCAGTACCCCTCCTTCGTGTCTATCCTCACAGCCATGATCCGATCGCTGATCCTGTTCACAGCGGAGACATAGTCCTTGAGCGACTCCGCTACCGCTATGGCCACGCCGTTCCGCTTGGTGTCTTCTCCATTGTAGTAGAGCTTGACACCTTCCCCGATTTCCCTGGCCTTAGCACCTTTCCATCGCGTCTCCTGAAGGCATAGGACTTGGATATTCCTGCGCGTCATCAGATCAGCAACCTCTCGGGACTTCCCAGTTAGCGATCCTACGTTCAGAGTCCCAATTCGAACTAGCTTCTTTGGCCGAGGCCGTTCACTCCTCGGTAGCCCTCGCATACTGACCACAGAACTCGGGCGGGGGTTCTGCGCGCCACTTCCGGGTGACGTCCTAGCTTTATCACTGATTCTTTTGCGACTTTTAGACATGTTGGTGTGACTGGGGTCTTCATCAGCCGGCCTGTCAACCTGGGCCTGACGCTGGTACTAGAACCATTTTTGCAATTTTTGCAAGGCATGGTTTAGAGCCTCGGCAGGGATCGAACTCGCGGTTTTTGGAGGTGCAGACATGAGTCTAACCTCTTAACCACTCGGCTATCCCTGCCTCGACGGACGCAATCTCTTCAAACAGTATAAATCGTAATGCTAGGTGGGTCCGGGTTCGAGACCTAACAATATTAGGTTCTATTTTTGTGATGTACTGACACTTCCATGAGAAAAGTGATACCCATTAAGATACAAAGCGATATTTTTGAAATTAGAAAATACAGAAAACCGCACATCTGCGCTTAGCATGCTTGAACAATTCATTCGCACCGCTCGAATTTCAAAAGTGCGCACCATCCACAAAGAAAGTCGTTCGCTGGAAAAGGAACCGACGTCAAACATAGAGGGAGACGGTTGGTTCATAACAGCAAGCGGAAAATTAGTTTTCTTTGAAAAATTCCACTTAAAGTACCTCCTTGCTACAGCAAAATATTGAAAATCAACATCTAGATCATAGAACACGAAAGTTGCAACGCTGCCATCACCGAATGTTCAGCTCGATGACATGAGAACTTACGTGAACAAAACCACCAAAATAAGAGGCAGCTTCAAGAGGCTGTGGTCAAATACGGATAGGACAGGTTCGGTTATAGGTATTACGGTGATGCAGGAAAATTAAACCGCGATGAGATGGCCTAGTCCATAGCTAGAGCTGATTTAAGATGAATGCAGAGAGACTATACATACAGAAGCGTGATTGAATGGTAAGCATGGGCATCTTGGAAAAACAAAATCTTAGCAGGTTACCTGCGCTGGTGTCACATCATTCTGTGAGAACGGTGGTGCAGGTGGCTGGCACTGAAGCACCGCACGTAGTCCATCCTCAGCTGCTGGGGAGTTCAACATTAATTGAACACAACACCAGACGTAGTCCTAAAATAGTGCCTATTAGGTGTTTCAGAAAGTTCTGTCGTTTTTCACTCCGAATTTCAAATGCATGTATCTCGGCTTAAACCAAACCTTTCAAGTTGAAATAAAAACCGTTCGAATGCGCGAACCTTCGCTATAAGAAACCGTTTCAGTGGGTACGTTTGTTCAGAATGCTGGAGCTCTGGAGGCGATGAACTGAGGGAAGGTCGTTTTAGCATCGGGTTGTGTTTTGAAGCATTTCTCTTCAAGGAACTATCGAGGCCCTCAAAAAGTGACAGTTGATAGCCAGAGGTATACTGAGTAGGATATCTGCAGCACCACTCTTAGCCTAGCTGGTCCAACTTGTGCAGGGTTGGTTGTGCGATGTGCGTGTAAGACACCTGTCAGGGATGTGTCCGTCCCTTTATAATGAGGAATGCTGGAACCCGTATCTTGAAGTTTTTGGTGAATTTTGACATAATGTTAAGAGTTCTCCTCCACTGTAACAGTTCCACCTGATACGGGGAACTTGGCCAGCCGCTGACCTGATGAAAGTTGCCATAACCCTCCTTCAGCACAGTTTAAGTTTTGCAAAGTTTGTAGAGCTTGATCGCCGTCGAGCTATTCAGCAAAGCTTCGTGGCTGTAGAGAAGAATCCGCTCTTCATTGTACGTCGCAAATCTGTAGAAAAACGAGTCGCTTTTATCACATAAAACAAGCTACAATTTGATGGACGACCCTTCAAATTGGTGATTTGTCGCGGCACGCCCCTATCAAATTTTTTGGACTTTCCAGCTACTTCCGTATAGCTTGGCTCCACAAACCATATACGCCCAGGTTGGGCAGAACCTCCTCTATGGTCTTACGCACGAGTGCCTCAATCAGAACTTTTGGCTAATCGGTGGCAACGTCCGATATCCGACCACCACTCTCATCATACCCAAGGCTCTCGCTTTCGTTACAATAACTTTTTGAACTACTGCTTCTGAGCACATTTATTGCGAATCTAGGCCAAGTGCATCGTTAATATCTTGAACTGTTCCCGCTACTTTCAGGTCTATTTAAAGCTAGAAAAAGAAAGTCATGCCAACTTGCTCATCGAGTATACCGCATTCGAAGCTTCAGAAAGTTCATAAGAAAATGTTCTACAGCTAAGATGAGCTAAGCGTTAGACCGTTGGCAGTTTCTCTGGATTTCAAGTAAAATGAAGCACTCAAATGTGAAGTTTCAGAAAACGACAGAACTTTCTAACACCTAATACTTGGTAAAAAAAAAATGCAACAAAATTGACCTTGAGAGAGGCTATGCAGTAGGCAGCACTGATCGCTTTTTGCAGAATGTCTAACCGCACAGCAGGTGGAATGCCTTCTCTCACGACAGCTACCCAAAGCTGTAACGCACGTACCAAATCACCACTCCAATAGTAAACGTTAGCTTTCTGAAATAAATCTTTCGAATTTGGAAGGTTCCACCAAAAAAGGATGACAATGAAGAATGATTGAACTAAATCACACTTTTCGATCTATCAGAACCCGAAATTCAGTCAAGTCCTAAAAGTTGATTCAAAAAAGAATGAAGTTTTGAATTTGGGAACATGTTCACCAATAAACATTCAAATGCTAACGAATAGTGATCAATAAACTATTAAACTTACTTTTGCAACCATTACCGTTTGCGAGCTCTTAAGATGACATCTTCAGAATAAAACAAAACAGCTCACCTCAATTATTCCTTTACGATACATACGGAAACAACCGTATTTCTTGAACTGAGCCATCGCTGCATTTAACAGAGAAATAACGCCTTCATAGTTAACGACCAGTCGATGCTAAACGGCTATCTTGAAAATCAGGTGTGAAATAACAAATTAAAATCCGTTGATATAGCACAACAGATCGCTCAACTCAATGGAGTGGAAGATAGTGGTAAAGATCTCACCAGGATGGCAGTAACAGCATCTTCTTCCACACTGGGTGGAGCAAGTCCATCATAGCCGATTCTCCATGGACGTTGACCGAAGAACACCTAGAAATTTCAAGCACGTAATTGCTGTAGGCTGCTCACACCGAAGATCAGCAACCTGAGCATAGTATACAAAGAGAAGTGACATAACTCACAGTACTCTGATTATTGGCCATTGGATCAGGAACTGGATAGGGCTTCATTACTGGATTACCTAAACTCCGGAATAAATAAAAATACCCAACATAATAATACATTAAACAACTTACTCTTTTTAAGCGCCAATATATTTTTGTTAACGGCTGAGTAAAGAGATGCAGCCAAGTCAAGATGTGTGCCTGGATTCAAAGTGGCCAAAGCGGTCAGCCCACTAACGACAGCTTGCTCAAAAAGCTGCGCAAAATGCCAACACTGAAGTAAAAAAAAATGAATAAGGAACGACTTGCCGGATCCAAACATACCGTAGAAAACCAAGAAAGTCGCCTAATACCTGCTTTGCGTTCCACAACTGCAACTCAATGTTTGCTAATTGAGGTGTCGGATAGACACCGGTGGGACCGGCAAAGAAGACCGCTTGATGACGGCGCATTTGATTGATCGCCTCCACGGCCATATTATGCAGAAAACACAACTCACAAATCTGAACACGAATTTTCTCTACATGAGGTAAGACCAGTCATGGATAGCTACTCTTTCGCAGTATGCAGATCATGTGACCCACGCATCTGAACACAACAAGTGTGAAGCAAACTAAGGAAACTGCTCTACGAGTGTCATATCTAGATTCATAAGCTTTCTGTTAACCCACTTTGTAGTTGAGCAAACCAACAACGCTGCGCCATTCGAAAATATCAACAGCATCCCAGCTTTCCACATGATCCTTGCAATGTTCGTATGCTAGGCGATAATTCCTGCAAATTTATATATGCAATTATAAGATGACCACAAATCAAATCTTTCAAGTGAATATTCTCGATAAACTGGACAAAACTTATGAAAACACTAGAATTATTAGGTCGGTCCGTAACTTTTGAGACACTTGGGATGTTTTTCCATCCAGCTACTTATTTTATTTCTCTGATGTATTTATTCAACACCAGTTGAGCTGCGCACGATACCGAGCGCGAAAGATGGCTGCTGAGAACAGACTCATTCGTGGAATGATCTTGACCTGAGTATCGCAAAAATGGGTGTGCACCTTTGGTCAGTACTGACCTTTCCCTCTTCGCTGTCGTTACCTCGCACCTTACTCTCGGGAGACGGTCAATTCAATCGTCGGCTAATGAGGTCACGCCGCTCACGCGGCGGGCAGCGTCGCGCGCGCCATATAGTGCGACGATCCTTGTCCATAAGTTGCTGGTGGGGTTAGAGAACTGATAAGACCAAAGTTCCAGACATCAGTGAGCCAACAAGAGTCACCTTAAGATCTCCGCAGTTATTTAAGCCTCACTGTACAGAGCTTGTGCCATGTAAAGGTTGTCCTTTTGAACATAATGAGACTTCTTTATTAATCAACTGCCTGAATTGTTATCAGAGAGCGATAATCTGGCTAAATCGGAAAATATTACGTTCCAAGACGCAGTGGAACGGTGAGGAAGGCATAACATCAGTATGACAGAATAAGTTTGTAAATAATGGCAAAGGACAAGGATCCTGTATTTAAGGGGCAGGTGATCATATACCGTGTTTCACGACTGGAAACTTCATCTAATCCTACATTCCCCAATGCTAGAACCCTGAATTCTAGCCACGGCCGACGTCGCATCGCGGGCTGCGGCGGCTGGCGCGGCGACCTAGCCATCGCCACGATTGAATAGTCACGCACCCGTCGCCATCAAGCCGTCGACAGTTCTCTTCACCATGGTATTATTTTTCGGTTACCGATGCAAAGCCCCTCTCGTATTCTTCAATAACTCAGGAAGTTAGAATTCAGAGGGAGTTGGGCTTTTGCTGTCAGAACTCCCGAAACGTTTAAGCAAGCTACTGCGGCTTGTGGATTTGTTAGCACACTGCACCCAGTCCACATCACCGAGTATGCCGGATGGTCATTCGAAGGAACTATGGGAAACCAACAGGAACATGATGATGTCAGATCGGGTTTAGAGCTGATTCGGGCTCAGAGCATGTGAGAGACAAACTCCATATATTCAAACCTTAGCGACTTTATCGAGATGTCTCAGTACTCTCACCTTGTAACACCAAAAGCGCTCTGACAAACAGCGCCCACTTTGTTCAGATTCCTTTTCAATGGCGCCGGATAGAGCATCGAGATTGCCAGTCACGGGGTGGTTGGAGTGTGGATCATCTTCGAATAAAAGGAGGGAACCCTGAGTAGAGGTAACCACCGGAGCACCGTGGATTGAGAGAGCGTGCCCTCAACTATCTTCTGGTTAATCCTCCATATAGCTTGGCGCGTGGAAGATCCTAATCGGTAGTCATGAAGAAAGAGGCTCAGAAATAGGTTTCAAAGAAATTGGAATCCTAGCTAAAGAAAGCAACAAGCAAACGAGATGGCTAGCCTGTCGGATAGGCGAGCTTGTGTGCTGGGTTGCAGGACATCTTGGAAAGCTTCAATACTTATCAAAAGATTTTTACAACAATACATGTAAAGTGTCTCAAAAATTATGGACCGACCTAATAGCTATAAAAATAGAAAATTAAAGTATCTAGCTAGCATGAGACAGCTTTCGATCAAGTGCACCTTGCTTGTTCACGAGAAAATAATTTCGACGAGGAAAGCGTTGGAAATTTTGGATATACACCAAATCAATGAACAGCTGAAACAAGTGTCCCTCAATAATGAATGATACCGCACTGTAGAGTGTCGCGTTACCTGCGCCTCCTAATATTCTTTGATAGGAGGAGAATCAAGTATTCTTTCCTTCCGACTTACTAACTTGAAATGAAATGCATTCTTTGCAGAGTTTGACAACCGTATTCAAAAATGAGTGGAACCGGTAGCAATTTAGCAATTCAAATAACCAGGAGGTACCGAGTTCTATGTCAGGTCATGTGAAGGCCAGAGAAATCAAGCTCACATGCTGCCACCCTCTACGTGGATCTTCCGTGCAAGTAGCGCTCAAATCCCAGACCCATCTGATTGTGAGAGCTATTGATAATGCATGCTATTGGTCCATACCAACGACCTTGCTTCAAAAGTATACCATCAATCAAAGGAAATAGAATGCCATAGAACGGCTGAGGGTTATTCAGTATAAAACAATCCAAAGCAGATCGAAAAGATTTTGAGACTGAGGCTAAAAAATTGAGAAGCTCACGAAACTGACCGATACGCTGTGTGGGTATCCTGTCGTAGCTCAGAAATGAAGGCCAATTTAAACAATTGTCGAACGACCAAAGCCGGAGAATTGTTAGGAATAGAACGGGCACGGATCGTCTGAAGTCGCTCATAGGTAGAAACCGGTAAAACTGAAACTGTGAAAAACCAACCTTCAACTTTTGTTGATAGAAACCTTGTGCTAATTCATGGAAGGCAGACTCTAATTTTGCGACATAACCCTAAACTAATGACGATTTACTTGCAAGTTTTCAGTGGCCATTTCAAGAACAAAAAGAGCGGTAATGCTCACCGTAAGATCACCCAGCATAGGTACAACGAAAAGCTGGCGAGGCGTTAGATGACATATCTGGCATAGTTCGTGTGCACGTTCTGTAGCTAACGGATCATCACCCGAAGTTGGAACAGACCTAAATCAGGTAGTGCGCTTCTGTGGCAAAGTCGCACGAGCCTCGAATCTTTATTATATCTGGAAAAGACAGATATCTAAGAGATAAAATCACAGGGATCTTAAACGATCATGTTCTATATACAGCTCTCCACCGGCCGATCACAGGGAGAAGTCCCTTTAAATTATTATTTGTGATTGCTGCAATAGTTACATACTACATCTCTATTATTGTTTACACACATATGCTACGAGAGCCCTTTGATAATGGTCTTAATGAGGAAACAAATATGATCTGTAGGGATTTCTCCCCAACTCCAAGAATATTCAGGATATTTTCAGAGCACACTTCAGTGTGATCCAAGAAACCCCTGGGCCACGACTGCATCTACGAACCTCCTCTTCAGTGCACAGTTTAATCAAAGACAAAGATTACGATCTCTGAGACCTAATATCATTCCATTGGAATGTCACTATAATAGGATTGCCTCTAATCAGTTTGAGTGTTATAAGGAGGAGGAATAATTCTGGATACGACGCAAAAAAAACCAAAAAAAAGAATATGTTAAAAAGAAGATGTTATGAGAAATCTAATGAACCCAACTACATAGAATGAATCAAATGGAGCCACCTTTGTTGCAGCAGAACCACAGCCAATCTGCTCGAATGTCCCGCACTGGATCGGAGGCTAGCGCATTTGCTCTCGGCTTCAGTTTTTTTCTCATTCCACGACGAGTGATCCCAATCAAGATCAAGGAATAGCACAATCAATGCTGGAACCCTTTCCAAATATTTCGACGGCCAGTCGCGGCGCAGAATGCCTATGAAGTGAAATGAGCTGTGGTCTTGGAGAGGAAAAATATGGAAGAAATACCTTTGCCGGGTAACTTTTCAGACTTTTGCGGGAGCTCTATTTCACCACATACTAGTCGCAGATTCAGTGGAGGTCGATCTTGAGGACGAACGCTGAACAGAAGATGTTGCATAACGGATCATAAACTTCCCAGAATGATGAGAATGCTACCAAATTCTCTGAGAATACCTAGCACCTGAGCCTATCCCTCTTGTATTTGAATGTCAGGAATTCAGAAAAAAAAGCTGTTCACTCAGCTCTGGAAGTTTAACACATGACAAGAAACTTCTCCAGTGGCAAAAGAATTACTCTTGCAGACTGTTCCAAGGAAAGTAAAAAAAAAGAAAGCGCCACATCGAGCCGATGTGCCCAACTTTGGAAGTCCTGGAACACCGCTCCACGATCCATGCAGTAGGAAACTCGACTGCAACAACTGAGAAGCTTGTGGTCTTTCAAAAAGTGAAACTTGCATGTGACTTCAATTTCCCCAAACGAAGACGTTTGAAGGCGGTGGACGTGCTTGAGAAAAAGCTAAAGAAACTTTGGAGGTACAACTTACTGGCTGTTTCTACTTCCGCTCTCCCTAGTCGGAGCCCATTCTGTCTTTCGTTCCTATCTTCCCGACTCATTCACTTGAGTCTGTTTTCTGGTTAGTAATCAACCGGACCCAAACCTTTATTTCCCATTTTTTCTTTAATTTGTCTGATTTGTTTAATGCTGCTCTCAACCGCAGTTCGGTATGGAAATACTGCCAAAATAACGCTAAGCTATAGGCAAAATCCTTCGCTAATGCTAGGAGCTAGGTCCATGTTCGAATCAGGGTTGATGCTGCTATCTGCCCATAATCAGCATCCCTAGGCAATTGTATCTACCCTAAGCAATTGTATCAAGGACTTAAAAAAAACTATATATAACTAACTGTATAAAACTATGACTAGTTCGACTCTGGCACCAAGAAAGCAATTCTGAAAAAGTAAAAGGAGAAGCTACATAGTTGGTGCACAGAGGGTGGGGGACGGCAAAATTATGAGAACAGAGATATTAAGACGTTAAAACGTATAGTAGCTTGATAGAACGAACGAACCTCAGGAAAGTGTTTGTCACACACATCAGAAGTAAAACAGATCGAGATTGAGACCCACCACCTGCTCGCAACTAAGCGTGTCAAAATGTTTCCACATTCAATTTGTCCACTTTGGGAGTAAGAAAGTCAACAAGGGAGAGCTAGTTTCTGCATCTGATAATTGTCCTGGTGGTAACTGTAACTTTCGAAGTCTTAAATTTTCCATCTGTGGTGGTTCCAACTTATTAAAGAGCTGAACTGTTGTTAATAAGACCTTCTCTGTTACGTTGAAATGCCGCTAGATGTTACTTGCCAATTAATTTTATTTTAGAACTGACGTTATCATCGCCTGCGCATCGTAGGCAGGGCCAACTGCCCGTTCCGCAATGAACAACGAGGGGGTCGTATCTAGAGAGACGGGGCTGCAAGGCGGCTTGAAAGTGCAGTGTTCACGCTCTAATGTTCTCCAGGAGCTCTGCACCGTGCAGCTGTCGGAGAGTCACACAGACAAGAGCTCCATGGGAGCATTAGAGCATGCAGAGCATTATAAGTCTCACTATCAGCCATTATTATCCTTAATACACGGACGGCGCTTTCGCTCGACAGCATAGATCAAGATTACAATAGCCAAAAACTTTGTTACAGCGTAGTGCAAAAACATGGTCTGTCTTCGATGATCGAACATTCCTGAAATCCCAAGGAGAACAAAGTGTAGAGCAGTTCATGGACCTTCTTCAGGAAAATGGAGGACTTCAAATGCGAGTGCGACTTCTGTCCACAGACAGGTGCACGGCGTATACCCGAGCAGGCGTTTTCCCATAAAACGCCTTCTCTGTCAGCGGCCGTGAAGCAGACAAACTTCCTGAAGAGAATTTCGATGCTTTCAAATCAAATCTAAGCGGAAACAAAGTGTAGCGAATTTGCTGAATTGAGTTCTAGAGACGCCGTAGGAAAATTGAGGCAGAAGAAAGAATTTCAGGAAAATTTCACAGTTTCTTCGAGTAGATTCTAACAGTCTTTACCGCTTCTCATCACATTAATTTTGAAGGAAGTTATGGGCCTTTGAAGACTGCATAGTCGCGGTCCAGGAAAATGGCTTGAAAAAATCAAGGTGGAAAAAACGGAACAACGGGACTATTTTTTGAGCGAGTGATTATTTCAAAAGTTTTAGCACTTATTCGAAAGCTCTAATCTTCTAGTTTCTAATTAGCCTTAGACATCTGCAAAAAGTTGATATGAAGAAAGTTATGAACGTTTGAATGTCGAAAACTCGCGCCTTCTCAAAAATCGGACCACAAACCCCCAAAAACGGAACAACGGGACTATTTTTTGAGAGAAATGATCGCTGGAAAAAGTCAGGTGCTTGTTTGAAAGCGCTAATCTTCTAGTTTCTAATTAGCCTTAGACATTTGCAAAAAGTTGAGTATGAAAG
>MU868628.1:31410-63775 GCA_036418205.1 Ostertagia ostertagi
CCGTGCAAAAAAAGGTTCCCAACCCAGCTTAGCAGCCCAGTAGTATCGCGAGATTCTACTTTCAAAAACCCCTTAAGCAGTTTCATCGGATTTTCTCAATTTCTTATTTTATTGCTGAAAAAAATATTTGTAGGCAATTACGAGTGCAATACAATACCCCTTCATATCAGAAGGTTTATAATACACTTTCTACACCAGGTCTGCAGGGCGCGTCAAAACCTGCGTTGCGGCAAATTCCCAATTTTAACGGACCGCCTTCCTTTCCGGGGGTATCGGTCGACCCCCCCCATAATTTACACTGTCATGTCTTTCCACATAATTTAATGCTCCTCAATGCTCATCAATGGATGGCAGTCACCAACATGGAGAAGTGGTGGACCGTGGTCAATCCCGCGCGCTCTGTCTCGCCTCAGAGGAGGAAATCGAGCAAATGAAGTTTTTATTCATTAATAGAAGGAATTTTCAAATTTTCCGGTAAACAATAATCATTTTAATTGTAAAGATTTCCTACTTTCATACACCACCAGGATTTTTCGGATCTCTCATCACTTCTTCCTTATCATCCGAAAACTAAACCTTGAAGCAAGTTACATTGCAATCCAAACCCCTTCATTCAGAAGTCACATTTTCTTTCACAAGCTGTTCATGAATCGGACACGAAATTTTGAAAATATAATAGTTTTCTTCCTGAGGAGTATTTGAAATGTTTTGTGGATGTTCAGTATTTCGAAAAGTCGTGCGCTTGTTCCGTTTCCTGTGCACGCGCGAGTTTTCGACATTCAAACGTTAGTAACTTTCTTCATACTTAACATTTTGCAGATGTCTAAGGCTAATTAGAAACTAGAAGATTAGCTTTCGAAACAAGCACCTTAAAATTTTCAGCGATCACTTTTTTCAAAAAATAGTCCCGTTGTTCCGTTCTTGGGTGGGTTAGGGTCGCGATTTTTGGGAAGGCGCGAGTTTTCGATATTCAAACGTTAGTAACTTTCTTCATACTTAACATTTTGCGATGTCTATAGGCTAATTAGAACTAGAGGATTAGAGCTTTCGAATAAGTGCTAAACACTTCTTAAAATAATCACTCGCTCAAAAAATAGTCCCGTTGTTCCGTCAATTCCACCTTGATTTTTTTTTCAGCCTTTTTCCTGGACCGCGACTAATGCAGTCTTTAAAGCCCATAACTTCCTTTGAAATTAATGTGAGAGAGCGGTGAAGATGTTGGATCCCCACCCTATGCGAAGCAGTTACTGGACTTAATAACAGCCAGTCAGTGGACTAATATTCCCTGAACTTCGCTTTCTCTGGCCTGCAATTTTCCTACGAAGTCCCTCCCGAGGCTCCATCGGGCACGAGAGCGCGATTCTCGTGAGACACTCAAAACATTCAGCAAATTCAGCGCGTCACCCTTCGCTTTTTCACGCGACAACCTGAATATATATGGGTTAGACCAGCTAACAGGTTCACCATGAAAACAAACCACACATCTTGCATCAGAGAAGTTTTCTGCTTCACAAGCGGACCGCAAGACACCACGCAAGTGCGTCCAACGTTTTCATTAGCGGCGCGAAGGAACGAAGTTACCCTCCAGATATCCACCGGCCGCGCTGCAGCCCATTTACCTATCTGTGGCAGAGTTCCGTTAAACACACCTCAAGATCACTTGGGGGCATAATTTGAGCAAAGTCTGTGCTGTTCTGGGTCATGACAGAACAGATGTACGTGTTAACATCCAGCCTGAGTTTGAAGATTTGCAGAATATTAGCTCCTGGCTGCTCCTAAATCGCTCGGCACTCCCTTGTTTCACTTTGCCCCTGAACTGCTCTTACCTTTGTTCCTCCTCGGGATCTCCCCGGAATGTTTCAAAATCGAAGACAGCCATGTTTTTGCACTACACTGTACACAAAGCTTTGTGCTTATTGTCTATTGTACTCATTGATCTTTGCCGCGAGCAAAGCGGCGTCCGATATGCGTCGCTAAGATAATAAGCTGACGGTGAGACTTATAGTGCTCTGGTGCATGCTTTAATGCTCCCATGGAGCTCATGTCTGTGTGACTCTCCGACAGCGTGCATAGCCCCAAGAACATTTAGAGCTGAAAGTGCACTCCCGGACACTGGCACTTTTCAAGCCGTCTTTGCAGCCGGTTTGTGGATTCGACCCCTCCCTTTTCGGTCGGCTGATACGAACCCCCTCGTGTTTCTTTGCGCAACGGCAGGGTTGACCGCTGCTCCTGGCACCGGACATGAAAATTTTGAAAAATTCAATTTTTATCTTTCCTCGAAGTATTTGAATGTTACGAATGTTCATTTCTACAAATCGTCCGTTGTTCGCGGTTTTTTGTGCCATACGCGAGTTTTCGACCATTAAAAACTTCATAAACTTATCAGGCGAGCGAAGCGCCGCGTCGCCGCGTGGTCCCCCCAACCCATTCAGCACCTACTACTGTGCCTAGGTTTACGCAGAAATTTGTAAATTTCCTCTACTGAATGAATAAAACTTCATGTTTCCTCTATTCCAACCTCTGAGCGAGACAGAGCGCGCGGATTGACCACGCTCCACCACTTCTACATGTTGGTGACTGCCCATACATCAATGATGAGCATTAAATTATGTGAAAGGCACAATCCCTATCCCTACTATATACAATGCGCTAAGTCTGTCTGTTTGTCTGTCACGAAATTCCGCATTAAGCGACAACAACCTACTGGGTCGATGGGTGTACTGAGAGCTGAAAACACATCACCTAAGCGGAGCCCCGCCCATAGTGGGCGTGGCGTGCGTCGAAATGAGTGGTACTGAGAACCATGATCTCAAATTCAGTCACAAAACAGCCTCTGCGTTGGTAAGCCAGATTGAATTGAGGAAACCCACCCTCGGTGGGCGGGCGCTCTCTAAAAAAGCGGTGCTTAGTGACAATATTCATAACTCGGTTAAGAAGAAGCCTACAGACCAGAAACGGAATTAGTGCAGGGGTGCAATGCCTAAGGTATTTCCAGCACGCATGATATGAACGCAGGCCTGCCCACAATGGGCGGAGCGTATCGTGAAGCGGACAGCGTTTTCTACAAGAGCTCATAAATCGGCTCCGAGATGACTTAGAGACCGGAAAAGAGCGGATAGAGGTCAGGAGGGGAGGGAAGCTAAATGTCAGGGATGGACGTGGCTTACGTCAAAGTGGGCGGAGTTTGCAATCAGGCTTATAACTCGGTTCCTAGGAGTCCCGGAGTCCGGGAAAAAGCGTATAAGGGTTGGCAGAGGGAAAGGGGTCAACCGTTGTTGGCGTGTGGGGCATGCACCATAGTGGGCGGTATTTGCCACGGTACTTCATAACTCGGTTCCAATAAGTTCCGGAGATGGAGAAAAAATAGAAAAAAGTTGGGGAAGAGATGATAGTCAACTGATATCAGTGAGCGACCCACGCACCAAAGTGGGCGGGGTTTGCCATAAAGTAGGTAGCTCGATTTCGTCCCTTACAAGACGTCATAATTCTGCTCCGAGACAACTTAGAGACCTGAAAAATGTGTATTGTAGTGAGAGGAGGAGTAGAGGTTGAATGTGAACGCTGGGCGTGGCACACCCAGAAGTGGGCGGAGTTTGCCACCGCTCTCATAACTCGGTTCCTAGAAGCCCCCGCGCCCGGGAGAAATGTGGATAGGGGTTGCCGAGAGGGGTTGAATGCTAATGGTGGGCTAAGCTTGCACAAAAGTGGGCAGAGTTATGCACGAAACATTATTACTTGGTTCCAAGAAGTCTTGGACACCAGGAAAAAAGTATAGAGGTCAGCGAAGGAAATGAAGCCTCAGTGGGCAGGACATGCGCAGAAGTGTGCGGGGTCACCCATGGATTTCGAAAGAGGAGTGTCTCCAAAGCAGCCGTACCTTGGAATTTCACTCTGCAGCTCTGCAATAATAGAGAGAGAACATTGCTTACAGACACAATTTTTCAGCCTTACCACCTACCGAAAAAATCCTGTCTTGGAAGAAAGACCCTCTCCGAAACGGCCTTTCGTTGGAATCTTACTCAGCAGCTCTGCAGTAATTGAGGGAGATCATTGCCCTTCTCAGAAGTGAAAAGTATACCCTGCCCCAAAAAAAACCCTCTCCGGAACCATCGTCCCTAAGATTCTCACTCAGGAGCTCTGTAGTAACAGTGAGAGAACATTGGTCACAGACACAATTTTTCAGGCTTACCACCTTCCTAAACCCTTTCTCGAAAGAAAGACCCTCTCCGAAACCGTCGTCCCTTAGAATATTACTCAGCAGTTCTGCAGTAAATGAGAGGCAACATTGCCCACAGAGGGAATTTCTCAACTAGAAAACCTTCTCAAAAATTGAAAAATATACCATGCCCCGAAAAAAGACCCTCTCCAGAATCGCCGTCAAACGAATAGTTTATCGTGAGCTGATTTCTTTTCTGCCCTAATTCGAGGTAGAAGAAAAAATGTCAGGATTCGCTTGATGAGCATGTTGCATTCAAGGCTATAAATAAGTAGAAGTGGTCCCTCTAGGCCAAGGCCTATTGCGCATGTGGATAGAGCGAAGGACGCGCTTTCTGAAGATATGCAACTTGTAGCAGTTTGCCGAGAACTTAACCATAATGCCATGAACTTGAACTATTGAAAACGGCCGTAACTTTCCTTACAACCTAGAATTTACGAGTTAGTCCGACCACTACGGACATCCGTACCCTCGTTCTTGGTCCCCTCCCACCCTTCGCCACAAAGCTTATTCGTACGCCCTTCATGTTCATACTCTTTGTAAAGCATAGAACACGTGAGCTAGTCAGCAAAATAGTCTCAAGCACCAAGAATTTGACCGACGTAGAAGGTTCGTATCGTTGGCCACTTACCCAAACGTGCTTACAAGAGCCGAATGCGATTCCTTATTGTTTGGATCAAGTCCCGTAAGAAATATCAATTGTTGTGGTCTGCCACCCAGCCAATCACCGGCCTCCACCGGATCCATTACCCAAAAATGAACAACACATTCTCTGATGTTCCATTTATTGAAAAGGTTGTAGCTTTACATCAACTTATGTATGAAACAGAGCAACTGATGTTCAAGCTATACATCTATGTAACAATTTTATTCGTAGTCACCATTAACACAAAAAACAACAGGAAAAAGGTGCCGAAACATCGCGCCCGTCAGTTAATCCAGCTGAAAAATACAAAGTAATGTGAGAATAAATAAAAAAAATGAGTTTGTAATACAAATCAAATGTGTGGATCTCTCCACTACGCAAGAACTTCATGAGTAAACGCGTTTTCGACGAGATCCTCTGATATTGCAGGATTAACTTTCCAAACACAAACATATAGGTTGCTGGAAATGGGATCCTGCTTGGAAAATTAGGCGACTGAGAAAGCGAAAATCACCTTCTTGAATCCAATATCCTTTGCATATTCTCGGAAGCACCTACGGCACATATCTAGTCCGTACTTTCGAATCAGACCATGATGATTGGAGCACACACGGCTAAATGAAAGGAAATTTTTTGCTTTTGATTTGTCAAGTTAAGTGTAAAATGATCTATAAGAACCACACAGGAACACTTTGATACGATGTGAAGAATAGTGAATGGGGGAAAAGGTCGTCAAGATGATCAAGTCGTAGAGCCCTACTAGCGACTAACTACTCACCGTGTTGATTATACCAAACCATGGAAGAGAGAACTCAAATGAATGAAAAAAGACTGCGGAGTTAATATAAACGCAAAAATGTGACATGAAGAGCTCGAGTGGAAAAGCAAAAAATCGGTCCTACAAATACTTCTCCACTTTCACGATGACGCACTGATAAACAAATTTGCTTCTTCTGAAGATAGGATGGCAGGTAAATTGCGGACAGGTCCCCTTTCTCATGCTTCGTTGAATGAAACCTACGGTGGTAGAACCTATTTACCTGTTTTATAGGTTGACTCATTGCCAATCGTCATTTTGTAAATAGTATGCTGATAAATAGTTGATTACGAAAGTGCGTTACTATTACGTATTTGGGAACGACTCGCCACAGCTACATAACACCCACGGCTGTCACGAAGCCCTAAGACTTCGGCTCAAACGGATACCACCGCTGGTATGAAATGTCCTTTCAAAATGTAAAGGTAAAGGTAAAGCAAGGGACGGCGGAGGCTGGCCTTCTCTTATAATGTGGTGTACGCTAGTTATGGTTGTCCAGATTGCGATGTGAAACTTTTCGCGGTGACACCCCCCTTTTCGCTTTATTGGAGGTTGGGCGTCCATTTGCGGTAGGTTTTTCTACCGTTTCCCACACCCTACTTCTTATCACATCCAAATTAAACTGTGATTTAGCCAATATAATTGGCGACAATTAAAGATAAGCACGTCACACTGCAGTCGCTAGCCAACTGGAAACCACCAGAAATAGAAAATGGTTAGGTTCATACAATGTGTTTGAAAGTGCCAATAAGCCTAGGCTAGGGAACGAAAACCCCTTAAAACTTCTCCGTCTTCCCAACTGGGATTGTCCCGATGAAGAGCCTACATTTAATGTATGTAGGTAGGTTAAAGTGAACATGCACTGAAAATGAAGAAACTTTATCGTTCAAAATAAGTTTAAGGGAAACTTAGGATCACGTAGCTTCGGGGAAGGATAGCATACGGCCCATACGTGCGTCTTCATGCGATTCCATCAATACGTATGTAATGATTCCAGTGCACTCACCTAATCTACTAATATACTTATCTCAATCTAATACTCCCCCGCGAAATTCTAATCGATGCTCATTTAATCTTTCCAGCGGAATGTCCCACACCAATATTACCTTGATCTCCCAATCAATATATATTTTCTTCAATGTCGCCTGCTATCTTATTATCCGAGTTGACTAGCTATGGACGCGGCCCGCAGGAAGAACTGTATTCCGACTTGGTTCATTTCCTTGCCTCCCTAAGATACGGCAACACTTCCTCACCCTCCCCAATCTCGCATACCTTCATCTCTAGTATCAAAGAAAGGATGACAGTGGTTTACAAATTGTGTGATCATTTACGTCCAGTAACCAAACAGTTGTGCTACGATCCCTAATAGCAAAAAGCTGTAGCAACGCCAATGCATACAACGTCATGATAAAAACTCTCGTACTGACCACAACGGAATTAATTTTCCCACACATGGTTGTCGGTTTTTCATGATTACGATGCGAAAGCTTCACACGACCAATTTGTATGAAACGGCAAAACAAATATTTTTGTTCAGGTGTGGATAAGCTAGAGCAATAGTTGTATCGCGGATACCGAATCGACAAACAAATTCTACAAAGAGTAAGCGGTGAAAGAAATGGAAGAGATCAAAAATACCACTAATGCACTAGGTGATACTTCGAAAATCTGCTGATCTAGCAGCATATTAAGAGCAAAACAAGACATAACTTACTTCGAAGAACTGGGAAACTCAGAATTTAAGAATGAAGATGAAAAGCGCAGACGACTAAAAACGGAAGGTAACGTTCATAGCTGTCAATGCTAGCACAAGCATAATACGTGAGGGTCAGATAATATTAGGTTGTCCAATAAGTAAGTAGGTTGAAATCATTATTCTTCAGATGAACGCTTTTTCGTTGAAATTCTATGCATTACATAGTCTTGTATGTTTTTCGAAAGAGAATTGTCGGCAATACAAAGTCTTTTGTTTACTTTCTACATTAATTATAAAATTGTAGAATTTCAAGATAGCAAAATAAGAAGTCCAGTCGACGAAAATGAGCCAACCGGCGACCGATTAATCTGTTTTCCTTTATAGAAATCGATCAATGATATACCCTGTACTCAGCTACTGACTTCTACAAACATTCCAATTTTAAGTTATCCAGAAAGCCTAGCAGTGTTTCGTTCCCGATCCGGCTTAAGTCGCAATACACTTCGGTTTTACGAATTGAAACTTTTTCTCTGGAACCCCATTTTTATTTAAGATGATGCATGTTCCGCAAGCTTGTTTCCTGCCCACATCTTAGGATCTTATTTTCATTATGAATTAGTCCAGATTTTAGACTTACATCATTACGCGTTCAATCCATGAGAGTGACCAAATCAGTTCAAAGAAATTTTCCCCTAGAAAGATTACGAACACTCATTCATGCTTTTCAGACTTAGTTACGACTCTTCTAAACATTCCATCAGTTATTTAACGTCTCAGCGGTAGAAAATTTCGTACTTCGGATCTATTTTAGAGGGGTAGTGGCTAATCACTGAGTTCAGATTCGAAAGGAGAGCGGCACGGCTTATTGAACAACCCAATAGCATATATTTTCGAAGGAATCGTATTGATCGATTTCTCGATGCCGTGGTTGGCGGACTACTTGGACTTAGCCCTTAAACCGCCCCTGCGCTCTCTACCGGGTCCTTTTCCTCTCCAAGCCTAGTCCTAGAGCATTCACCCATTCTCTAATCGACTGCGTTCTAGCCATCGCGGCAGGACCATTAAGGAACAATCAAGTAGTCCGTGAACCCACCACAAGGCTCCTAAGTAGGGCAAGTTCGGACAAAGACATTGTTTTATAAGTACTCACAACGAACTGCATCGAAATATATGCTTACTTGGAGCCCTGAATAACCACAATAGGTTCAACGAGGTTTTTTAATACTTAATTAGTGCCTGGCAACTACTCTAACGCAATAAGTCAACCTTGCGAGAAGTCCGCAGAGAGCTGTAGCGCATTTTTCTTAATATTTCAAAACGCTTTATAGAGAATAATATCCTAGAAAACAGCGAGCATTCAAAAGATGAGTGAGAAGGCATCAACCATCGGTAATCCGGAAACAAAAGTCTGAGAAGCAGCTCTAGTCAATTAAAGGAACGAGAACTTCTCTCCTTCATGAATGAAAAAAGTGGTTATGGCCGACTTATATTCGAGTTCAGTCCTTCAGGCCGCCTCACCTCGATGGACTCGTCTGCGCCCTCTCGCCTTATCAGCGGCCCAGGACCATTGGAGTCTCACACATTCGAACTTTCGCCCCACTTTAGTTGGTTCAACCATCTAAGAGTCTCTCCCCCCTAGAGAGCTCAGTCTTACCAGGAAAGTCTTTTAGGACATGGAGCGCTCTTTGAAAGCGGCTTTCTGTATTAAAGGGGTACATGTATGGAGTACAGAACTAGCCTCCATTTTTTTTTCTGAACGAGAGACCGGTCCCGGCTGATGACAAAATTTTGCAAAAAAAATTTTGGCGCAATATCGCGCCTCCACCAAAAATGGACGTCAGATTCGTAATCAGCGCTTATAATTACCCATTATAGCCCCAGTTTCAAAGAAATCAAGATTTCGGCCCGAATTGAAAAATTGGGCGATGGGTGAGCCCTAGTCAGTATGGCATGCACGCTTTCCACTTGGAAACAGTTTCGAGATGATAGCAAGCGGCACGTTTGGTTGCTTACACTTCCACCGCAGGTCCTGCCCATGGGGCAACCTGTGGCATCACCCCTTGATCTCGTCGATACATGGCGTATGCCTGGGTGGGCACTGGCTAGGTCGAAGAGCATCGACATTCCTCAGCGCCGCTCTGCCTTCAAGGGAAATGGAGTAGGTATTCTTGCCGAAGAAAATGACAACTGCACTTTCCTGGCGTTCGTTAGATGCAGTTGGTGTGATCCGCGTCTGTGATTCAGGTGCTTCGCTGAGTTTTACCATAACCGCTAGTTATTTATTGCTTGTAAACGGAATTTTGTACACAACTGACAAAACATGGTAATCCGAAATATCGCAGAATTGTGGGTGAAAATTCTTGTAAATGACACCTATAGGACTTAACTTCAGGCGCAAGCACATGCGAATGCAAAAAATTAATAATCGGAAAAATGCAAAAAGTCGACCTTGTAGGGAAACCGAACCAACAACTTCAAAGAAACCACGCCAACCAGTGTCCATCTCGCTATCCACTCCACCATCCGACCACGCTGTACGTCGAATGTCGACGATTTTTATGAAACTTCTGTACTTTTGAGCACTCATTATATACAATTTCCAGTTTTGGCTTTATTCCACGTTGCTTTCAATGTTCAGGTAAAGGAAACCTTCTATTGTACGTCCGCTTAACATTGCGAGTGATATCAACCACGTTGAATGTGTGAAAACTCCGGTTTCTTGAAAAACTTTTTTTTTCACTTTTTTTTGGCATTCAGAGGGCCGCTCAAGAAAAAATGGAGTCTAGTTTTGTACTCCATGCCTGTGCCCCTTTATCATGCAAAAAACCGTTTTCAAAAAGGGCTCCATGTCCTGAAGGACTTTCCTGGTTAGGGCTTGCTTGTGCTTCAGAGGGTGGACAGCCGTACTTGTGACATTGATCTACGGAACGCCCAGTTTCAGTTTTCTACAGACTGCATTCCCTTCACCTGGGGGCACTGCACCGGTGGTTGGTAATAGAAAAGGGCAAATCAGCAAAATAAGTACAATACATGTCATATACCCATAGATTACTATGAGAACTCACCAGGAACGGGATCCTGGACCGAACTTGCGGGGATGCGAGAACCATAAGTTGGCGAAGCCCATTGTGAGTTTCCCTGAAATAGTTATGTAAAGGATCACAAAGGAAAGTGACGGGATCAACTGAAAAGATTTCATTTTCTTCAAGACCATAGATTAACTCGCATATCCCGCACTCCCTCGGAATTTTAAGCGTTCGAAGGAAATAACGTGGAAAAAGGCAACAAGTTCAGTTTTAATGTTTCCATTCCCCGTTAACCGGAAGGAGCCTTCGCGTCAGAATACCGCTTCACAAATACATAGGTAGCAGTCAAAAGCAAAACTTAAAACTCTCAACAATAGCAAAAAATAATAGCAGGTAGGTACATATACCTAGGGCCTAAAATCAAGTACGGAACAACTCGAAAAAAGGGCTTAATTGCTGAGGGACCCGCCAAAACTGCATAAAATCTACACATTAAGGCAAAACTGATAAACTCTTAAAAAATGAACATCAAGATAAAGCCACAAAACAAGAGAACTCCAACTGAGAATGAGGAATTCGCCGCTTCGGAGAGCTGTGCAATTACGGTGTTCGCGGCATGGGTTCGTGATAGGACCGCAGCGCACAGGCCACGCCCACGATGAAGACCGAGGGGCTGCCGCTTCATCAGAGGGGTAGATCGGCCAGTATCAGCGCCGTGCTTCAGGCTGCCGGCCTCTTCAAGCTCCCGACGGACCCAAAGTGTTTTTTGCTCCCACCTGCGCCAGATTTTCCGTACCATTTCCGCATCTTCAATGATTATGAGTCAGCTTTTAGATAACGCGTTTCATGACGGAGTCGTTAGATGATTCCGTAAAGTAAGCGCCAGTCAGCACCTGATAACTAAGCGCAGCAAGGCAGCCGAGAAATGTGGGCGACTGGCGGTGTGGTCTGCTCGCCATTCTATCGTATTCTCACCACTTGTTGTCCAATTCGCCGAAGTGGGACCAGTTCGGCGAGTCGTGTGAGTTCAATTGGTCTTGCTTTTGGGCGACGTTCATCTCGTAATCGACCTTCGTTCTCGCTCACTCAGTCGCTCATAATCGTTGTTCTTATTATGGTTTTAACTTGATTAACACGCGAGAAGATCATTGCCTCTTCGGGCCAGCCCTGGTCACCGTGGTGATAATCCTGAAGCTCTTTCGTTGAGTAGTGAAGGGAATCCTCCCTCCCTAATCATCGCTCTGCTCAAATGACGACGGGAAATAACAGAAATTCTACCTCGACGCCCAAAAACATGTCAGTTTCACGCAGCAAAACACCCCACAAAAATAAACAAATAATATACCGGCAAAATTATTGATTCCACATTTCCTTTTAGGTACCCTCATAGGTTCTTCATTCCTTTTGATTTAAAGGAATGGACTCTTTTTCTCGTATAATTTGTAATGGAGAAAGGCTTGTAGTCAGATTCTGTAGAGAGGCTCTGGAAAAGAGAACTTCAGAGAAACTAGGGTGCTTTCAGAATCTTAAGAAATTCAACTTTCCATATTGCTTTCCACCCGTTTTCTCAATCTTTTTTGATTACTCCTGACCTTAGTACAAACTCTCCAGAGAATTCTGCGTGTAATACTCACAAACACTATCTTGCGGGTCTGTTCCAGCGAGTTGAGAGGGCATGCGGTGCAACAGATCATGTCGGCTGTAGTAATTCCAATTTTTGTAGCGGAACAAGCCCAAGAAGGGAGTAGAAGCGAAAGCAAACTTTTTACGCACCTCGTAGGTTTCCTCTCCTGCGAAAATTGAAATTACTGTAGACGGACGGACAAAACCGCACCACATACTCCCCCCTTAAATGTAGTGTAGACCTTCAACTGCTTACAAGAAATGGAAAATGCTATGGAAATAGCGGGGACGTTGGCAACGTAGATAGTGCTGGAGTAGAGGAGATGAAGGAGGATGAGGGAACGTAGGAAGTCTGATGATGAGTTGGAATTGTTACGGTTGACACTCTCTGAGGGTGATCATTGCCTAGAACGGTTTCTGTTTCGAGCCAAATCACTAAGCCGAATCGACTGCACATGGCTTCGGCGTCAAAACGATGCCGAAAAATGATGTTATGTTCATGATATGATAAGAGAAACCTCACGCCTTATTTATAAGCACTCTGTAAAAAACTCGCCAAATGGTTGCGGCGCAAACTTTTGCTTCTTAGTGGAATTGTGTCACCTGTGGGAGGTCACCGTCCCAGAGGCCTCAGAAGAATATCTATTCCTTCTGAGCATTTTAACTGTTCAAAATAACGTGCAGGATGAGGTTACCACACCTCCAAACCCGGTCTCTCCGAAACAGTCACCCGTTTTTGACCACCACCCCCGTGCGGGCACTGCATTTTCGTAACCAGTCCTTGAAAGTGCTCGCGCAGGGGCGATGTCGCTGATGGCTTTATGCCATACTTATGTAAAAACTGGAACGATCACTGGTAAGTAAGAAAGGTAGAGCGGCGGTACTCTGTCTTTCCACGTATTTCCATTACTTCACCTTTTAGTCGATAGTGGGCGTACTTTGGAAATAGGAGTTATTTGAATTTGATGTCGGTAAGGAAGGTAAAGGGGGACTAAGGATGACTCACATTAGTAACACCAATGCCAACCTGCACATTGTTTTGATACTCACAGTAACCAAATAACAATGTTTTGCAGAGAGTGAGATGCAGATTGCACACTATTTCTCTGTTTTTTCACCACGTAACCATTTTTTGTTACAAATGACTCATGTTTATGATTGTACTAAATGACACACTGGCTTAGAGTAGAAGTGGGGATGTTATCTCAGGCACACTCTTCCAATTGACGTAGCCGGTTGTCGCGAAAGCTATGACATAAAATTGGTCAGGAGGTTGTTTTTCAATGAGGGCGCATTGGGCTGGAACCCAATAAATTTCTGCTTCCTCTCTTCTCAACCTAAGTAAGGTTTACATATTGATTGATGACTCTTCTGAGAACGTTTTCTTTCGCTGATAGTGCTGCTGAGAATTTTGCCGCCGTTGCTGCTGCTGCAGCTTGAAAAAACAAAGGTGAATAGCGGAAATTAGCGTGATTCTGACTCGTTAGTGTTCCTTTCTGATGCGATTTTCCTCAATTTTATTTCAGCACCCCTTAAAAGAGTCTTCTCGTCATATTTCATTCACATATCTTGTATCTGTGGAAATTGCATAAAGAAGATTAGGAAGCTGCGGAACCCATTGTTGGGATTCTTTGAGGTCTTCAGGGAGTCGTTTGAGAAGTGATTGGTCAACAAGAAAAGCAGCTTTTCTTTGAGATTAAACTCATAGATCTATCGCGAACATACCTTCTATTCTAGGTAGCTATGCGCTCATTCAGCATAACAGCATAGTTCTGTATATTTGTTTTGAATATTTTATTAATAATGTACATGGGATTTGGCCATGAAATCAAAGAAAAAGTTGCGAGAAGAAGAAGCAGACGGGAAGAGTGTAAGCAGTCACTCTCTGAGTAGACTTCTTTATCACCATATCGACAACGATGTTGCCTACGACAAATAGGTCTTCATTACAGATAAAGCAATCTCCTGATAGAATAGTCAACCTATTAAATAACAGAAGCGATGGAGGCCGAAAATTCTGTAGCCGACCCACAGAACCCACATCATATCAGTTATTCGAGACGAAAAAGGAATAGAAATGAAGCAAATTTTGCACGGTGAAGGATATTGGCATAGTAGGCGAGCGGCAGTGATGACGAGGACAACAGTGTTAAATACAATACATGACGTGCGAATCAGGAAACGGAGAACGATGAGAGAAGAATCTTCATCGTCCCTCGTCTCCTGTACGAGCACAGTGAAATGAAAGATGAAATATAGGCGTAAAAGTTACATCTAGGATGAACCAACATTGCTGATTTTTCGGAAGTCAAATTTGATTTCCTGGAGGCGGTCTCATTAGGTGGAGATGACACGGTACATACTTCAGATAAGAAGGTAGGGGATATGGTATAGGTATTCCCTGCAAAAATATATAGATTTTTTGAGAAATTCCTCGGAATTTCTAAGACCCTACACAAGTTTTGAATTGTCCCATTTTTCTGGATCGATTCCCATCCCCTCCTCCCCAGCTAGAAATTTTTCGGAGAAACAAAGTATCGCTTTAGGTAGGATAGGGAGATAGAAAGATAAATCGGAGATGGAAATGTGACTTGGGGTCGCTTTATCATTATCCTTGTTAGTCCTTGTGATGGGCATTCAGTCATATTCACTCGACACCTGGCCCTAACTGTAAAGGCTGTCATCTGTCGGTCAGTATGATCGTAGCCTAGAAGAAGGTCAGAAATGTGTTTAGCGAAGCATGAAGAGAATTACTGTTTACGTGCAGGTGTTTATTATAAGAAAAAAAAAACAAAATGACATTTAGGTCCTCGAATTTTCAATCAAAAAAGTATAGCTTCGGGGTTTTTTTTGTGAATGGACGGTGTCTTCTAGAGACGAAAAATTTTGGCGTCATTCCAGTAGTACGTAATCTTTGTCATCATCCCTTTCAACCCTTTCATTTATTTTTCTTTCATGGAAAAAGTGTTCAATTTCAGTACCAAGCTGCTGCTCATAAGACCGTTGGCATCAACGACGTGCCGCCATTCACGTCAAAAACGCTCAATGTTCAACCGGAAGCCAACGGAGGCGCAGCTGTCGACATATGCGAGTATGGCGAGATACGGCTACGCCTTGAATACGACTTCGCTCAGAATAAGGTGAGCAGTGGCGACGGAAGGGACCGAAATGAGGTTGGACGTTACAAAACTGCGACTGATCTGCAAAGCGACACACAGAAATGCTTTTCAGATCCATCGTGAAAAAGTTACAGAGCTGTTTAAAGGAATCTTCCACGGAAAAATATCGCCTACATTCCTACAAAAAAAAACGATACCTTAGGCCCTTGCTTCACGAAGATAGCACAAAGAACGGAACATAGGTGATGGTCTTGATAATAATTATGATAACCGGTTCGACTCTGAAAATTTTGAACTACCGCTGCAAACTTTCCACAACTGTTAGCGGCGTGAAGTCAACACGTGCAAACCTGTCAAAAGTGTGATCGTGAACGTGGATTCATGTTGGGCCCTTCCCTTAAACTGACGCGTGAATCCGCACCTGCCACGCACTTCGTCACAGAAGCACTTCCGGTCCCGCCTACTGGTCCAATACCGTCCCGCAGATGGGTCTTTCAAAGGGCTGTTTCTCTTGTTGGTTTCATCATTTTCGCTCTGAACTTTGCATATGATATTCAATGACCATGCCCAACACCTGTACACAAGGAAAGGATAAGCAGTCTTTCGTGGAAGATTCCTTTAATCTTAAAAAAAACTGTAAAAACCAGATTTTGTCCAATTTCACTCATAAGTGATATTCCTTAACCTTTAATGAAGGCCAAAAATGAACGAAAGCCCACAGGGAGAATATCGTTGTTTCCTTTTGTGAATCTACATAAATTCATAACTTCATATACCTGCTTTTTACGTCTATTTATGTTCATAGTTTGGCCCTGGATGGACTCTTTCTGCTCGAGAAACGCTGTTTGTGCACGAGCCTACATGATAACCAAACTCAGACATTCAGTCAATTATTTCTCATAGAGAACATTTTCTGTAAAAAGGATTTCGTCAGCTCAATTATTTGCGGAGAGTCTTCGCTCACAGAGTTTCTGTTTTTTTTTGTAGAAAAATTCGTTTTTTAGGCATTAGTTGGTTTTCTACTTATTTAAGATCAACCAGGAAACAAATTCAGCTTTTTCTGAAGCGCTGCCTGCCTCTATTCGTCTGGGCGTGAGCTATCCACTTAGTGCGGCAATCGGCAGTCGTGTAACGCAGGGGTTTTCGGAATGCTATTAGCTAATTGCCGATTCGGCCCAAATTTCTACGAGGATACTCATGAGCAAACAAAGTCAAAATCGAACCCGTGGATGTGGTGATAAGCATGCGCTCAAGTGGGGATAAAAACTGGTGTGTCAAGCAGACAAGGGTCTAAATCAATTTCGTGTTAATTTGCATTAATTATGCGTGAAGACAACACATAGGCGTGTTCTTCGTAATGCAGCCTTTGGCGCAAACGAACAGTATGTCCTCACCGTTTATGGGTCGCCCTCATCACATAAGCGTTCCGCACGTAAATCATCTACACTTGTAGATCTCTTAGTCCGAATGCTCTTTGAGCCAGTCAGCTGACGTCACAGAACAGACCGGAAAAGCTTGTCAGGGCTCGTCTTCAGTGCATCACATCAGTAGAGCACACTACCGTAGTCCCTCAGACGCAAACCTTCTGGTTTCTAATGAGTCCATTAAGCAAAATCTCTTTGAATATGGTAATTAAGTGAATTCCTACAAATTCTTTTTCAGATCCTCACATAAACCTTTTGATTCTGAAAGATATAGTTAAGCGTTGCCATTGCCTTCAATAGCGAATTCCAAAAACGATCTTTCATCCACAAATTATCATATTAAAATTTGTTCTTCTATCGATAGCAGTAGGAGCGTTTGAAGGCACCCCACGATCAATGTGAACTGCTTGCTGAGCTCAAAAATGAAAGTAAACTCGCAAAATGGACCTCTTGGAGACAAGGCTCTTCTCCGAGAACACTTCTTATCGGTCCCTTCATACAGTGCCTTCGTACGAGTTCTCTACAGGCTCAGCTTACTACAAAAGCTATCTTTTTGGACAGGTAAAATGGAGATTCTTCTGCATAGCCTCTACATCTATGTAACTTGTACACTCGGATGGAGCCAAATTCAAATTGCTTAGCTGGGACCTTGGAAGATCAAAGGCCGTCGTAAAATGACGTTAATGTCGGAGGTTTACAGCCACTTTAAAAATGACGGATGTACTGCAGAAACACTGATATGCCATAAATCTCAACACAATGGCCCATGGCATAGAATTCTGCCTTTCTATATTCTTTCCACCGTGAAAGCAGCAGGGGAATATGTTTGACCAGATGATTAGATGGGCTGGGATTATATATGCAGAGGACTTGGACTGGGATTATATATTGAGTATAGCATACTATTATTGTCATATGTAAATATTTCCAAAAACCTGTATGTTACTACGCGTCAGTGGAATCGTTGATAACTGTCAATGAGCTGATGAATGGCGCATGTTAAACCATTTCAATCTGAATGAGAACATTGATCAAAATACTGGAACGTTTTTTGAAATTTTTTCTTGATTACAAGAGTCGTTTTCCTATCTTTGCAGTTACATCACTACTTTGTTTTGCAGCTTTAAATTATTTTAGCTAGTCTTGTCCATAAGTATAACAGTTGTTCTTGTTTGTGTTAATAATTGTTCTTCTGCCGTTCGAGGATGATAGGTGGAACGTTTATTCAATCGGTCTTACGTTTCGACAAAATCGTCGTCTTCTGAGGCCTAAACGCGGTTCAAGTTGAAATTTACGATCTGACCCACCAAGCGTCTTATCTCCTTTAGCCGTTCCGACATTCCATCGGGAGTCACACCGAGAAACATAAGCAAAACGAACTTTGAACTCACCCAGGGTTCCATCGTTTGTGCGGGTATCCCGTTTCTGCACAAAAGCGCCGGTCAGTGAGAAATAAGACACACCGTAACGTCTATAATAATTGTTATTGAGAAGCATAATTTGCAAATGACACACATGAGTTTTTTGCGGGACGTTTTTCAGTGGTAAAACTAGCGATGGATTCGAGTTGCTAGCCATTGTCAAAATCTACCTCAGTCGGGATCATATAACCACGCTACTCGAAGATTTGTAGAAATAGAAATTCGCTGGTAAAACCATGTACCTAAGCCCCAAAAATATCTCTGGGTCCTCATAATACACATTTTGAACAATATTGAAAAATCTGCGCTTCTTTGAGTGAGATGTGGACAGGCCCATAGCTGCAGTGATTTGGAAATCTGGCCTTTGCTGAAAAACTCGTTATAAACAATCCCACTCTCATCCGACCACGTTCTCTCTCAGATTCCCAAATACGACCTCTTCCTCACAGAAGCCACCCCTCACAGCGCCAGCTTTTTTGAAATTTTTCAAACCCTCTGTGAAAATTTTGGATGAATCATCTCTTTTAGGCTCACTTCATCTTCATCATTCAGAATTGCTCTCCATTAGGGATACTAGGAACAGATCAGATAGTCCACTGAAAATTTTAGCCGATCATCAGAATGCTCCCTTCTCTGCTTGCTTTTACTTGAAGATAGAGCTTTCTTAAATTTTCACTTTGAGGTCTAAGCCCCCGCATATATACTGAGATCTGCTGGGATTCACCTATGTATTTACGTGCGTGAGATCAATCGATAAACAAGTTTCATAGAAATCTATGACCTCGTAACGTAGTTTACTATTCCCCTACAGTTTACTGGATGCAGCTATCAAATTTGAAGTCGCGCTCCAAAAAGATTTCAGGTGGATCAATCTTCTCGGTGGGTAAAATAGAGCCGCACAGGAAGAGGACAACTATGCCACTTCCGGCAAGAAAATCCACAGCAAAATGCTAGAAGCTTTGTTACTGTGTGAAAGGCACCTGGACCCGCCAATCCTGCTTCCGTTGTTGATGCAGTCTTCTCTGCGCCCTTGCTTGCATTTTATGCACTCTCGTCATTGGGATAATCTGTTTCTGGCGCTAGTGCGCTGTTTTCAATGGTTCAGCGTCTGGCTATCACGTAAGTTCGTCGCGCAGAAGGCAAGGCTCTTTTGAGTGCGGGGTTCCTTCGGTTTAGTCGTCACTGGCGAGCCACTTCGTATCTCTACCTTTATCCAATAGCAAGCGCAGCAATTTGAATTCAGAAACCGCCCTTGAACCGCGATCATGGTAAGGGTCAACTCTTTACCTGACCGATTCAACCGAGAGAGGAAGGAGCTCGAAAATCCTGAGATCTTTCAGAAGCAACGACTATCACTGGTCACCTTAGCGAATTTGTGTGCAGGGTAAATTCAACGGTAAAGGCCCAGTCATTGTGGGTTGGCCACGTTTTTCAATCAAACAATTTCCGACCACTAGCTGAGCAAGAAGGCGCTCGTCCTCTTCGAGTGGAGATGAAATTCGTTTTAGGGATTTGATTGCATGTCTTCTAGACTGACGAGGTTTACTTTCAGTTGTCCGTGACAATACTCGACGCTCACCGACTTCCCGCAATGGACCGGAATGGCATGTCCGATCCCTACGTGAAACTGTGTATTCTACCGGAACGAAAGCAGAAGTACGAGACGAAAATCATACGAAACTCACTGAATCCTGTCTACAACGAGACCTTTCTTTTTTCTGTGAGTTTTTCGAAGAATTTTTTCGAAAGAGTTTGCTGAGTGTTTTATACTGCTTCATTCATAGGCATATTCATTGACAGCAAAGCGGGATAATTGGGTCAAGGCATGAACAAGTGGACGCGTACTGACTCCCTGAGAGAAAAAGGGAAAATTTTCAGAACACTAAAAATCACGCCTCTTTCATTGAGGAGTAAAGTCTAAGAGTCGCTATGTGAGAGAACGAGACACTAAAAGCGGGGAGAGGAGGCACAGGAAGCCCAGCTGTAAGCGTCTTTGACCCAGAGAGCGGGCGTAGATTCAAATCTAAAGCACCTGGTACCCTTTTTCAAGAGTGTTGAGCCACGAAAGTGGCCCTACGTTCTGGATTGCCTATGCAGCAACCTCGTTTTTGAAAAGGATTAACTCCTAAGCAAGTAGTAGATCACATGTACACCACTTCCGTAGTCAGGCACTACCACGTTGTGGGACTTATTGAGACAAGATCGTCCTCAGGATCGCGCATTCTGGACAAGTATAAACAATAATTCTTATATCTGGGAATCTCTGCAGCAAATTGTCACAAGTTAAGGCGAGTTACTATAGATAAGCTAATAAATAAAGCATTTCAAAACCTCATCTCGGTGTGCGCAGCTCTTGAAAAGGTGAATTTATTTCCACTTCTGCTACTCAGATGTGTATTTGTAAATAATAATTGAGTTGACATGTCTAATTTCACATTATTTATTTGTGAGGAGTGGTTAGAGGGATCGCTCTCGCGGATGTGGTCCGTGTGCAAAATCCCAGGTCAAATCTAGCGTACCTCGCCAAATTTCTATAGATGGTTAGTTGTTGCTAGGAGCCATAGATACTTCGCAAAACTTACCAGTAAGTTAATTTGAAGAATCCGTAATTCAAGAGCAATCCGATGAATTAAGGATGCCAGTTCTCTAGTCGTGCACAGGAGGCGTATGTGCGTAAATAATACTGTGCTGACGCTACCCTATGATGAAACAATGATGTGACTTGAACCCGTGCTTATCTCTCTGAGGAATGTGTTTATCCATGACGCTGCCGAAGTCCAACGCGCTCCATTCTAGCTTCTCAATTCTATTTTTATCACGGACATCAATACTCACTTACATGATGTGATGAGCTGTTCAGCCGACATCGATGGCAAGATGTTAATCCATGAGCTTCTAGCAGAGATTGCAGCCCTAGAACAGAACGGGTCTGGGCAGTGCCACCTGTAAGACGGTGGATCGAAAGAGCAAATGGGGGTTCGAATTTTGTCAGAATGTTTCAATTACTGCATCGTATCTTTTCGCATCCAATTCAGAGGATATTTGTAATTACCCAGACATTCTTTGAATTGGACGCTGAGAATCGCCGAAATTTTTTTGAGGTCTGTTCGTGTATTGAAACCCAATCAACTGAGCCATCACTACGTACATAGAAGGCTCTGAAAAGCGATTGATAGGCTTGAAACACGCACTCACACACTCAGGCAGACGGCCAAAACAAGTGTCGCCGAGATTTGCCGTGCCTCGTTGTATTATATCCATTAACAGCTAGAAAAGCCTAGTGAGAAAGCCGAAAATGACTTCGGGAACCGTCGCACAGCTCGTAATGCAGGGCAGTGCTGCAAACCTCCTTTCTCACCTACATGCGATGGGAAGTAGGTACTTTTGAGGTATATTGTCGTCATTTGACATTGCACAACAGTGGTCAGAACAGAAGTGAAACCCCTCCTCTTTCACTCGTACCCTCCAAAGCAAATAAAAATTGCGCGCTTCGATTTTTGAAATTGTTCTTGGAACACCTCGAACTTGCACATTTGGGGCAGCTGTTTACTGCAAACATGTGAAAACACATATACTAGGGGAAAGCGACGACGATCGCATATTAATGGCTTGCGGTCGTTGTGTGTGTGGGCCAGAGCGGCGATCGCATCGTAAATGCATACGCATAAACACGTAGGATGCCCGATTTTCTCAGAAATTCTCTCAAAAGACCTCCATTTGGGTACTTTCTGTAAAATGAAACCAAGCGCATGGGTAAACATTTCACTCAATACTCCCAGGATGCATACGATTTGTCTTCAGTGTCGCATCCCTCGGTATAGGATGTGGTTTCGGGATCTATTTATGGACATTTAGGCGCTAAGTACTCCACTACTGGAGAAAGAAGATAAAGCAAGTTCCGAAAACAGCACTTGCCCACCTTTAGGGTGGTTTGGGCATTCTAAGCGCGTAAAATGAATAAAGGTGGCACTGCTATCAAAGACGAGGACGAGAGAGGTAAATTGGCAAAAAGAAGTTGTAGATGCAGAAGCACCGCACGGAGCAACCTGATGAGCGTGAGCGGGGACAGGCTAAAAAATAGCCTGCTTGTTTCTCATCTTCGAGGCGCAAAGGTACAATCATTTCAGCTGCGGAGCAGTTTTCGCTGATGGAGATTGCTCTTTCCAAATTGTGTTGCAATATGTCTTCAAGGGTGCCGAAGGAAATTAATTCATTGAGGGACTCGGAACCGCTTCCATCCAAGAAGAAATGTTTTAGTTGCCATTCAACGAGCTGCAATCGAAAACACTCATGCTGACCGTCTACGACTACGATCGATTGTCGAAAGATGACAAGATGGGCGAATTATCGATCCCACTGGAAACGATCGACTTCGGTACCACCACGGAGATTTGTCGATATCTATGTAAACCGGAGAACGACGACGACGTAAGTGCTAATGGCGGCTTTTTATTTGCTACTACATATCGGCTCAAAGCCCCCATGTTTACAAAAAAAAATAAAATCATAAATTGAGAAGTTTTCTATTTAATGGTTCCAGGCATAGTGAGGCGAACCCTCGCTCCACTACTCAGATGTTAACCAGTTCTTTTCGTTTCCTAGACAAGGCAGGCAAGGTGGAGCCGTCATAGCGCCAGAACAAGATAACGAACGCAAAATGTAGCGTCAGTCAAGGAAGAGATGGAGAACCACTGGAAAACATAAAATTAAGAACGTCCTTTTCTGGTAAACGAGCAGTTTAGGGCGCAGAAATTATAAGAGAATTGGGTGCTATGGCGGAGCAGTCAACTCGGATAAGAACAAAGGGACGAGAGGTACGCAGTCATCAATGCACTGGTGATTTACCCGGTAGCTGAGATGTAAGGCTCCAGAAGCCCTTCCTACATATATGTTTTAAGCTTTGAACAGGGTATTCAATCTGTCTTTTTTCTAAAGGAAAATAGAACTAATCACGTTCGTGCGGTGGAGGGAGCAAAAAAAGGATTACAAACGCTTTCGGCGGAAATTGAGCGATTCCATCTACATCCGATTTTCCAATTATTTTTTTGTATGTCTCAAAATGAACAATGTTACGCATGGCACAAAAAACAGCTGAGGGTAAAAAGTTTGATCGGATTGAAGTTTTATTTATCCAACAATCGATGATTCTCCAGGAGAAACCGAGTGCATTTTGAATGTTTGATTGGAATTGTCCGGATTTCTCTCAAAATTGAGCCGAACGTTGCGTTGATCAACCTGCTGTAGACGGTTGAATTCCAAAAAGGGTCTTCTAATGCGCGCATTCTCCCTCGAAATCCCTGCTCAATTCTCGCTGAGTCCGACTTTCATCCTTTCCCAACGAGTTGCTCTATTAAAGTGTAAAGATGAGGCATTGACCGTCGATCAATCCCTCTTTGGGATGCGGCGCATTCTACTTCCATTTGTACATTCGTAGTGGCACTTGAAGACGATGTAGCCTATACAATACTTGCGGAGACCAGCCGATGTACAATTCATTGTTTTTATCATCCCAGGCAAGTCTGGTGCCAATTAATTGACCCCGGAGGAATGAAAGGCTTGGTTGGCTCGGACGACGCGCGACCCAGGATTCGAGCCTTGGACCGCACACGTGGTAAGCATGCCACTAACCACAATACCACTTCCGCCCTGGGGCGCCCTACTAGAGCCAGATTTTTTTTTATAGATGAGAATTCCTATTTGCCGGGATTGTGTCACCACATGTCAGTGTTTTTGTAAAGTAGCATTCTGATCGCTACATTTCCAAAGAAGGAACATGATCATCCAAAAAAAAATGATTGGCCTCGAATGTTTCATCGTTTGCAGTGACCAGGAATTGTGTTAGTCGAAAATTGGGCAAGTTGGTAGGTTCACACTTCTTACGGCATTTATTTGTTATATTTGTAATTTCATTACGAGAATTTTTTTTTCATTATTCCACTTACGAAGCTTTTTTTCTTCCGGGATAAGTCTGTGAAAAAATGTAGCAGATTAGTGAAAGAAAACAATTGACCAGTCTACGCAAGAGTGCCTCATCTTATGATAGCTGTATCGATTTTTTTCCAGCAAATTCAAGGCATTAATTCCGACAAATGATTTTTCTTTATTGAAGTTGTCTTTTTCCATATAACGTCCAGGATTGACATTGGTTCAGATTTTGTATTTGCCTTACTAAGACAGCCAAATAGCGGGCAACACGGAAGACGGAAAATGACCCTTTTGCAAAATGAAATTTATAATTCATGAAGAATTTTGTGCTTAAAATTAATTTTCGTTCTTATTGTATCCATGTTAAGGCGGGCGGAAGTGGTGTAGAGGGAAGTTGCACCCCTTACCACGCCATCGTCCGAGGATCACGACCTGCCATCTAGAACTACCGAGCCTGCGGTCCCTCTGGAGTGGGGCCAGTTAACTTGTAGTAAACTTTCGTTGTTGCTTTTGGGAGGATGTTATACTGACTTGTCATTAGCTGAAACCATAAGTCCTTGCACGGACCGAGACCTTGTTTCAATAGTAACGCCGCTACGATTCTGGATGGTAGTAAAATGCGCAGCGTAACCTGAGAAAGGGGTAATCAGCGCCAGACTTGATCATTTTATATTTGTATATTTTTGTTGGAACTGGGGCACCATTTTCAATTATTCTGTGTAAGAGAGAAAATATTTCCAATATGCTAACAAAAACATTACTGGAAAGATATTTTCTTTCCCAACGTATCATTTCCGGTCAAAAATTATATTAATGTCTTCATCATTACTATTATATTTCGACCAACGACGCTACCAAGCGTTTCCTAGCTTCAATATAATGCCCTTCGTAAAAGTGAAATTTGTGGAACTCGTACAATATTGTGAAATGAATAAATCGCTACGCTTCTAACGTCGAGCAAAAATTCTGCAGGGAGAAATTTCGATTATTTCCTACATGCGCATTCAATTTTTTGTCTAGTTCTAACTTTTTTCAATGGCTTCAGTAGCTTCCTACTAGATCTACCTATGAAAAAGTAGAAATTGAGAAAGAAAGTGCAGGTGGCCCATTAACCTCAAAACGTCAAACAAGATATTTAGGAAACGCCCCATTAATACATAGCAAAAGAAACTTTGAGCCCATTGAGAATTCAGCACCGCGCTGTAATCGCTTTACACCGAAGTCCTTGGGGCGATTAACATCAAAACGTAATCGCTCGAAATACAACTCGGTCAGTCGTCTACCAACCGTCACGCTCTTCACACAAAACCCTCGCGTGCTTAAAAACACAGGTACTTACTACTGAGGGTTTTATATGAAGGTAATACTCCTTCGCCATCGCCCCCCACGTATCTGAGGGTATATGAAAGGGGGGGGGTAACAAGCCCCATCGGCCCCACGGGCGGAATGGGTAGTGGCAAAGTGACAACGCCATCAGGCGAGCGTCCCGGGGCAAATCCTGATCGTACGTCAACCGTGCCACCAAGCCTCCACCCCGGGTAGTTGATGGTACCAACTTTCTGGCAGCGATAAACACACTTACTGTAATCGCCCGGCCCCACAAGCATTGGGGGTGGCCACATCGCATTGACGGAAAAACTAGAATGAGAATGGAATAGAAGGCGTGTCCAGCATTGCGAACCGATGACAAGTGGCGAAACTTACCTTATCTAGCAAAACAACCTCACGGCGCTCAGTTAACAGCCCACAGGGACAAAGACATGCACACGCGCGTAAATAACACTACAGAATATAAGTAAATCGCCCACATCCCGCTTTGCACCGGCCTTTTAAAGAAAAAGCTTGATCCGGATCGCGGGCCATCAGAAGCGCCTATTGAACCTGGGCACAAGAAAGCAGCAAATGGCTCACGATCATGGTCCCCAACGCATAACCGACAACCCCCAATTGCAGAATCCGGCGAAATGGAGCGGGTGAACCTTTGCAGTCGGATATAAGCGCAGCCGTCGAATAGAATCTCTAACAAGGCAAGCCAAACATCCCTGTTCAAGAAACCAACAGAAACACCGTGACATCTCAAAGAGGCACGGGCGTCTTCCGCCCTTTTGAACTCGATTTCAGGCTCTCCTGTCATTAGTGCTGTCGTAAAGCCGTCTACTACCGACCAAATGTTAATTGCCGCAAAGCGCTTAGGCTGAAAATGGGTTCGTATGTTGATTACTTTTATGGTGAGTGAAGCAACAAGCGAAAGTGGGATTTGCTTTCCAGTTCGAAAAATTGGCCAATTAGCAGAAAAACGTCAAGCAATACAATCGCTGAGTAGTGGGGGGGGGGGGGAGGGGGTAGAACATCAGCTGGAGGTTCAGTCCATATTCATGAGCATCCAATGGGCTTGATGATTGCGAATTGCCGACAGACGCATGGCGCATTCTATAAGTGCTCATGGCTTATCCGAAGGCTCATTCTTCCAGGAATGTGAGCAGCTACGTACCTCGATAATACACCTAATAATGCAGAACTGCGACAAATCGTTGCCTGGCAGTCCAATTATTTAAACATTGAAAAATGCTACCCAAAGGGCACTTCAAGAGCACAATTTTTGGAACGAGCTGCATAGACATTTTTCGTTTGCATTCTGGGCACAAAAGAGTAGTTATTCGTATTTCAGAGAGAGTCCCGACTTGGGGACATTTGCTTTTCGACGAGGTATCGACCGGCAACCGGCACCGTCACTTTGACCATAATGGAAGCTCGGAATCTGAAGAAAATGGATGTCGGAGGCTCTTCGGGTTTGTCGATCAATTCTATGCAAGACTTTTTCTGCCTGAATTATTTTCCCCGATCCAACATTTCTTCATACTCCAACATATGGGCTACCAATGAGCAGGTTTGTCAAGCTAGTACGCTCTTGTGAAGAGGCAATTTAATTTTATCTGTAACAGTCCTCTTTCGATGAAATACGATCTCGAACCTGCACTTGCTAGACTGTTTGCTCATCCATTATACTTCTTGAGCACCTAATCAAGCTTCCTCGATTTCCATTGCAAACTGCGTCGAAAGAGGACAGGGTACAAAATTCGTTAATCAATTGGGAAAGTCCTCCTCCGACAAGATTCGATTCCCACTTGTGTTACCCAGTCGCCGTACTTATCCGTGGCTCTATCGAGACCACTTATGTTCTCAAACTTCAATTTCTGCTGGAACTTGCAGCTGAGAATCATAAGAATGATGCCGGCTGACCGGCTGATCACGCCTAGCACGCGGGCGATGATAACCTATGTTACAAACAGAACCGAAAAGCTGAGGGGAAAACGAGTGGCGCCTCGGTAGCGTACTGATTAAACACGACCTTTCCTGGATGAGCGGGTGGTGAAGCTACCTTAGATGTTTCATGATTATGTGGAGTCAGGTCAGCAGCATTGCGAATGCGATCCATTAGTGAAGCAAACGATCAAGCTATCCGTGCGTTGTTCTGAAAAAGCCGTCAATGCAAAAAAACTGGTAAAAACACCAGTCAGTAAAGGCTTGTGTCATCAAGGTCCCTCTTAATACAATCGCTACTGCATGCCACCGTTGGAGGAAAGCTGTCAAATTCCAGGCCACTGTAACTTATCGTTGCATCCATAAATCCGAGATATTGTTCATTTTGTTGCGGAGGTGATTCATAAGCAACCATTCGAAATTATTTGATGAAAATCGTTGGATAACGGTGCTAGGCGAATTGCGTTCGCTTGATTGACGGCAATGGCGGCGACGAAGACACCGCTAAGGCGTCGGTCTTCATTTGAAATTCATAATAGTCAAATCGATTCGAAACGAGCGATATTTGTATGGAAATGAATAATTCTGAAACGGAAGACACGCCGCTTCGTCGAGCAGCTGGCAGGAATTTTCGGATCTATTGGGGGACATTTTACCGAAGGGAACATGACTGGGAAACTCGTGAATTTGCGAAAGATGTCAGAGTTCCATACTAAATTTGTAGTGGGGAAAGGTCTGAGCATGTCAAATATCGCACAATCTCAGGTTTGCCTATAAACCGGGAAAGGAGGGAGGGAGCATTCCCTCACAATTCTCGCAGATTATGCATGGCACGATGCGACGTGACCAGAAAACTCAAAATATCGAATTGGAGTATGGGACGCTCTGTTGGCCTGGCCCAGAATCAATCCAAGGTTTGATCCCAGATGGTAGATTGTAGCAGCGCTAGGTTTAGTCGCATGAAGTGACGTGTATCTGGTATACCTGCTCATCCATTGGGTTGGAACATAATAGCGCTGCGGTCGCACTTTTTGTTTTTGCACACAAGCGTTTGAAGAAAAAAATATAAAATTAATGAGTGAGTTCACTCTGTCATTATTTTTGACTTTGATTTCACTTCACACAAAATCACCTGATTTAGAATTAAAAAATACGATGAGCTCGTTTCTGAAGTCCTTATTATTCTCAATTCGTAAAAATAAATAGGTTTGAGAAAAAAGGTATGATCTGTTAGAACAAGTCGTGGTAAGGACAATGGGCTCCGAAAAAATTCCGTTATGGCATTTTCTTTTCTTTATGATAACCGCAAATAGCAGCTATCGGAAATCCGATCTTTCCGTCTGGATCTTCTAACTTCCAAGTAGCATATCTGAGTATATATAATTTTGAGGAAAACTAGAAATACGGTTTTTTAAAGGTACTTTCAAGTGAAATGCGCTATTTTCCATGTGATACTTGCATTGGTTGAACCTCAGGAAAAAAAAAACGCTGCAATATTATGGTTCAACCCAACACCTTGTAGCGAGATCATACTGCTATTAGACTTCTAGGAGGACCCAGATTTTATTTAACTTTCCCCAGATCATTGAAAACGGTCAAATCTACTCTTTTCTAAGTTGTTTGGGGAGAGGTGGCCCTATCCATTGTCAAAGCAAAAATTGGAAACGAAATAGGCTGCCTTATTTCCGAGAGACAGCGCAAGATTTTGGGCTTTGAGTTTTTGGTCCTACACTGCTCAAGATTCCGACAAAGATTCAGAACTCATGTAGACAAACACCCAACTTTTCTTGGCAAACCGCCAACGATTCAAGTGAATTTTCTTTTTCTTTGATAAGTTAGCGGCCTAAATAACGTGAAATATTTTAGCATCATCTTGCTCTTTCTAATTTTCTTGTGAACCTATAAACCATCGTAGAGAAGCTTCACGGGCGATTTCCTTCATCCCTCTACCTGGTTGTTTCGCTGCTCATTTATCAATTAGTACGTCATGGTTGTCTCGTAGCAGACAGCATGCAAAACAAACAAAACTCACGATCAGCAGTTCTGGTGATTCAGCATCTGTGGGATTACGAGTGTTGAGGTGAAATGAGAGCTTTGAGATAAAGCTGCTATCTTGAGAGGAATTGCAGTAGATCCCATTTGGGTAGCAAAAAAGATATTCCAGATATGCATCTGGTAAGGCAGGATTCCTTCATGAGGGGTCGAGGAAAGAGAATATACCCGAGTGAAAGCAGGCGGGTTCAGTAAGGGTGCGGGACGATGCGTGTTCTGCGGCGATGGTTGCTCCAACGGTCCAGCAGGTCCCTACCCACGCCACAGCACTCTTACCGATTGGCTAACACTCGCCGTTTGACTCTAGTTGCTCTAGTAGGGAGAACTTCAGCGTTTAAGGGAACAGCACCCCTTAAACACGCCCTTGGGTCTGAGACGTTTCTCGAAGTTTTTTCTTCATCCCTGCACCACTCAGCACCTCACCCTTGCTTCCACTGGGCTGCCTTTTCATCGTAAACACTGCTTTTAAAAACGACCATTCGATGGGTTCTGATCCTCCTTGACAAACCAAGCCATGTCGAGCACTGAGATATGGAGGAGTTCTCACTGTATTTCCCTTCTAGCTTATCACCAATACCCAATCCTTTATTTCGTCAACCCCTAACGTTCAAATAGCCCACTACTTATGCTTGCTTTTCCTTATTGGCTGAGTTAAGACGAAATTTGGGCTGGATTTCATACTGCACTTTCATAGGATCCTACTCCTCCATTATTTGAGCATCTAGAATAAGACCAGCACCTAGAATACGTGATCATAACGTGAGAGACTTCAGGTACTGTAAAATTTTGGGCTACCCAGTAGTAGTTTCTGAATTTCGGGAAGATAGGTGAGGGTGTGGAAGTATTAGTGGCTAAATGCAACCTAAATTGAACAGTTCTCAAATCCCTTCGTCGCGCTAGTTCATCTTAAAGTAGTTCATTCCTTGATTCCGAGTCAATGTTGCGTTTTGAGGTCCGTGCTACACCTGGTAAGATGATATTACTAGCCTCAGTGGCTTACCACACACCACTGCTATTTCAGGTTGTATTTTTTAGAAGAACCAAGTCTTTCTCTGCACAACAGGTAGATGTGATGTGACATTGCAGAGCTCAGACTCGGAACACCGATCATGTATAGTGTGTCACATCTTGTAGGTCCAGACCAATGCTGTCCGTTCTCTGCGGTTCGCTAGGCTCAGACACAGGATCAACCGTCACGTTGGAAAAATTTTAGAAAATTTAAGCCCCTCCCCTCATTTTCCAGGGTGTCGATCCGACCCCCCCCACCCAACACCATTTTTGTATCTACGTGTGTATACGGATATATAAACAGGTATCCTACTCGATTATAGCGATATAAGGATTAAATACAAAACGCCATAAAACCGAATTCGGATATAAGTGGGACGGATACCACCCAAGAGGCCCGTCGCGCGGCAAGATGGTAGAGTCGCGGACGAGTCGCAGGTGTGAGCGATGTGAGACGTATGTACAATGGAACATTCCATTTTACTTGACGTGAAATCCCTACAGTACGCGCGGAACTTGTCCGCTGACTTGTCTTCTTGTCGCGCGACGGGCCTCCTGGGGGGTACCCAAGTGGGACTTTTCTGCCGGGGAATCGAATTGAGCATGGGAGCGTTGCGTTCGTATTGGCGCGACCCAGCGCGGATAGACCGGGCGGACTACTAAATTCGAAAAGAATGGAATTCTTTACATGGGTTCTACCTTGTAGTGGTGTACGAGCTTGAGGCGGGATCGGAATATCCTTCAGGATAGGGCTGCGCCGAAACCCTATACCGATTCCCGTGACTAAAGAACCCAAAGTGCCCAAGCCCTTGGTGGGACGCGCTGTCCTTGAGCAACGGGAACGTCCTGGTAAGGCTATCCCGTGGGACGAAAGATACTACGACCACTTCTTATTCCCGCCTTAGTCCCCTGCAGGCTGCCTCTGCCCAGTCAAGTAGTGCTGGATCAGCAAACAGCCAAAGGCGAAGAAATCTCACGGTCGTAGGCTACCAAAGGAGACGAACAAGAGCGAGCCAGCTGATCTCCTGCACCTACGAGTGTCGAAGTGTCAGCTCGGCCGCTCAGCTTTCGGCACTTATTGATGAAGCTCAACGGATCAACTACCATGTAATTGGCTTGTGCGAAACGAAGCGGGAGGAGCCTCTATCGTGTACCTGAACGGATGGAACTTCGGTGTTCTTAGGAGCCCGGAAAACGGATTCATCATCGGGAGGTGTTGGTTTGATTGTGTCACCGAAGTTCTCCAAGCTTGTACGGAGCGTCACGTTTCTGAGCATCGAGTAGCCACATTGACCGCGTGCCTTTCGAAAGATTCGCAAGTTACCATCATACAGGCTTACGCGCCTACAGCAGACAGCGATGAAGAGCAGCATGGGAGAAGGATTGGCGAGCTTTTGCGAGTCACACCACCTCTACCACGGCAATAGTCAATTTTTCAAGGCGCTCCAGAAAAGGTGGACTCATATGTCTCCGAATGGACAGCACTGTCACGAAATTGACCACATTATGTGCAATCGAAGAATAATGACGGATGTTGCCGTTGTCCCTTCCTTCAACACGGGGAGCGACCATCGGTTACTGCGAGGGCGATTCCACCTCGACCGTGGCTCAATGCGCCTGATGCGCATACGCTCTAGGCGGCCCTGCCCACTGTGATGGACGAAGATGCGGTCGGGAGGCTTGCAAGCGAAGAGCTGTATGAAGTAGTGGATGACATCAACGCCAAATATCAGAACCTCGTTCAAACAGTAACGGCTATCGCAGACAGCTGCCGCAAAATTACCCCCAACCACAGTTCGCGTCGCATCTCGGCGTCAACTAAAGCTCTACTCGAAAAGCGAAGAAATATGGATCGGCAAACAAACCACGTGGAGTACACCCTGCTAAATAGATTATGTAGGCAATGCATTGCTGAAGATCACGCCAATTTCGCAAGGTCGAAACTTCTAGTTGAGGCAGAGAACAGGCGATTTGAAGAGGGCAAAAAGGAAAAGTGCCGAGCATCGTCTCAAGATTCCGTTCTCATCCCATTTCTCAGATTAGTGAAGAAGACGAAGAACATCCGGCTCCGTGCCCACCTCTTCGATTCTGCAGTCCTTCCTGCCTTGAAATACGCTCAGAGACATGC
>MU868629.1:0-41938 GCA_036418205.1 Ostertagia ostertagi
GATCCAAGCGATGGAACTCCGCGTCCTGTGGCCGCTGTGCTAGTCCGAGGCTATCCTCTTCGCGTATTCTCTCACACTATCTAGTGTCTCGTAACTGCCTATTTCGTAAGCACGACAACCATCCAAGACAAGAATGTCTCTATTTTCATTGTTTCCGGTGTCTCATGACTTTTTTCTCTCACTAACGTTCCAGTTCCTACCTCCACTGTCATTTTTGAGCGGGATAACCGCACAAATTTCATGGAAAGTCTTAAATTAGTGGCTTTTTGAAGTAAGAAGTTACCTCTTTTTCTCGTGTACTCCAAGCGATGAAATATCCGGCTGCGAGGACCACAGTGACAGGTAGAATATTGGCAATAAAAAATCGCCCACGACTATAACATTCGCAAGTCAGCGTGTAAAAAATAGCAAAAAACCAGAAGTCACCTTCATGGAATTACAAGGCTAGCTGTTGTCAGCTCAATGCCATCCCATAGGCGTCGTTGAAATCAATAGTCGTGAAAATTGATCCTCGTGAGCGAGAAAGAAAGGTAACACAGTGGGTAGGGAAGCAGGGTGAATATCGATCGAGGAAGTCTTCGACAGGGTGGGGGTCGTACTTGTCAGGCTCGGTCATGGTGGGTCGTACTCGTGACGGTCAGTATCATCAGTGGTACCGTAGTGAAGATAGGAGTAGGAGGATATAGCGCAGCGGAAAGCGAAAATGTGAGATAAAAAACATTATATAAACTATTCTATGCAGGTCAGTCGTTAAATTCCTCCACATTCAAAAGAAGGACGTATTTTCAAGCAGTACAAAGAATGTAAGTGTAAGTCTACAAGGAACGGAGTCATATGTGCACAATGCTGCAAAGGCACCTCCTCCATCTACCGCATGCTCCCTCTCCTTTAATTTAACTGGTTGAGAATGACACTGTTGTTAGGGACGCTGTCACAAAAACGACAACCGTGATGGAAAGAACTGGGCAAATGAAGCTGTTGCTCAGGCTATGGGGGTTACGAAATGTGTTTGCAACAATGCAGCTTGGTCATTATCACATAACACCTTTCAGGTCGATTCTGCAACTTCGAGTGAAGGTATGATGCATGGCCTATCCCCAGACAAACTCGGATGGTGATGATTGCCCCTTTTATATAGAATATGTTCGAAGAATGTATTCCAGACACATTTCGAGCGTTGCCAACGAATTACACTTGCAATTGTGAAGCGGCTTTTTGCGCTGCCGAGAATCACTCTCGATAAATCCTCGACACAAATATCTCCTCAACCAGAGATTGTAGAAGAAAGTTAGACATACTATTATAAAGCGCAAATCTTCCGACTCCAAATCTGTCTTCGTTTGCCTCAAGATTCTTGCGAACATGGAGAGAATGGCTTCAAGAGTGCAACAAACTCGCACGAAAATTCGATGCCCTCAACCCCCTCGACTGATTTGAAAGATTAATCTCTTTCCAACTGGGTAGGCTTTCATGACAATTCCAATAATTCTTCACAGTAGCGCATCTATAAGGTATCCGGATATCGTTAAGGTCTTTTCTGAGTTCAGGATGTGCGGGCCAATACCCATGAATATCAGTTTCTCAAACGTTCAGCAGTTGCTTATTACATCTCACGTAAGCATGTTGCCTTATTAGTCCAGCGTATTTACCTTACAATTTATCTCTCCCCCCCCATTTTTATACCTTTTTCTGAAAATTCCCTGGGTTCATTGCGCAAATCTATGTTGTACAAATCCATCAAGCTCGGGCGGGGAAGCTACAGATCCCGCCAACCAAAACTAACATTTGCTTTGTTGGAAGGAAGTACTACGTTGGAATGCTCACCGTTCTCATCATGTTTCCTAAAAGACGTGACGTTTTTGATAAGGCTGGCGGCAATCTGTCTTCCAAAAATGCCCTAAGTTAAGCGCAGCTGAGAAGGGCTGCACCAGACTTGTCTGAAGATGGCAGCAACTACTTTTCATCTGATGCGAATGCATCGCATGCGGCAAACTTCCTATGCGATTTTGATTGCGCAAGATATTCTGATTAAATTTGTTCACTCGCCCCACCGCGCGCTCAAAAAGGGTGCGTTTTGACCACTACTGTGCAAAAACGTCTCCATAAGAACAACGCTCTCGCAGGCTGATAAGTCTCTAATTTTCTGTCGTGCAATGCACCCCTACTCTAACCAGCAGTTACGAACACTTTGTGCAGGCCTTACTTAAGCAAGTAACAGGGATGATTTACAGAGGATGTTCAAACCGACCCTGCCCTACTTTTTAACTCAAAAAATTCCGAGCTTGGATCGTGCAAGTTTGCCGCACCTAACTGTTAGATGATGGGATCTAGCAGTCATTGTTATATTAAACTAACATCCGTCCCCGGGTTTTGTAACTGAAATATTGCGTTCCAAATACTCTTTGTGAAAAAACACGATTAAGATATCCGGTACCTAATACTCTAACCCTACCGGCGTGCTGCTCAGAATGGGGAAATGAAGAACGGAAACATTTCAATCGAGAGGTAGCTTCAGCGGTTTTTTTGTTTGGAGTTCAGCGCATTGACCTCCAGGAGAATCGCGCCGCAGCTCCGTAATCGAACCGTTGATCTATTACCCTCTGCTTGTTGGACTGTTTTGCGTAATGCTTCTGTTTAAGGGGCGGTCTGTACTTCCGCGACGACTTCCCTATCCGATGGCGACTTGCGCCATCAAACGCCTTGTTCGATTATTTTTTGATTCTGAGACCAGTGACAAACTCAAACCCCGCCCACTTTTTCCTGCTAAACGACCGTCGAGCGGCGGGGAGAGGGGGTGGGTTGAAGAAGCAAGAAATCCGCCAATCTTATGGTATTCACTAATTTCATTGAACTTTCGTCAAAATCGAAAAACCCGTCAAAATATCTGCATTTTCCTGAGGTGTATAATAGTTAAGCTTGATCAACCACAACGCGACCCCCTTCCCACAATCACAATGCCCCCTCGTAGGACGAGCAAACGCGCAGTTTCCCTACGCTCGAGGCAGCGATATGTTGCGACTTTCGCGGCCAGAAAACGCCTATCAATAAAAATACCACGGTGCGAAGAAGCGCCTAATGCAACTCAGAATACCCGTACTTGGATGTTTATTCCGCATTTCTGTCTAAGAAACGCCTTCTATGGCCATACCTTCAACCCATTGCCGACCGCCGTTAATTGCACCTCGAGGTTTTTGTCATCTGTTTAAGCAGTGGGCTGATGAACTATCGAAATATCTAATCAGTATGCCAACACAGTGATAATAATTCCTTTCCAAAAGAGCAAAACCAATATTTGCAACTTTAAAAAATGCTGAAAAATATCAAAGATTGCCTGTCCTTCTCCATCGGTGCGTGCCTGCACCAATTGCAGCACGCGCGCTCCCGCAGATCCGGTTAAAATCCTTTACTATTCCAACTTTCTGCGGATTTTCTTCCGCCGCAGTGCAGAGTACATGTTGCTGCGAACAATAAAGATATCAAATAACTATTAATAGCACGATACGGAAAACTTTGTTGCAACAGCCATTACCCGCAGGCCTGGCTAGGCTCGCCTAAACTTGGAATTTGAAACCGGCGTGTAAGAGGTGCGTTTCTCGAGTTTTCACGATTGCAGTAGGTTTTTCTTTTCGAGGACGCAATCATTTGGCCACCATCTAGGGTTCACAGCTCCAACGAAATCGAGTCATCGCGACGTTCTGACGCTCAAGAAAGCACTTACTGTGTTTGACGGACCTCCTACTGTATGCGATCGGCGTGACGACGCTATGCACAGATCAATACATTGCAACTTCGGCGTAAGGTGGCATAATCACCTGAAAATATTATCGATTGAACCAAACGCGCACTGTCGCTATGATGGACAATGTATTAGCTAAGATCAAACTTTGTTTCCAATCGCTTTTTTCCCAATAATCCTGCCTAAACTATCGCATTTTGACATATTGAGGCTTTCCTGCTTCACCGGTGATCACGCTTCTTAATGTAATTGTACATTAATTCGAATGCATCCGTTCTGGGAAGATCGACTAACGAGGCTATGAAGATGTCAAGTGGTTTTACTATCCACGAGGTTTACGGACTACTTCATTTTTCCTTCATGGTCCTGCCGCGATGGCTAGAGCACAGTCGATTGGAGAACAGGTGAATGCCATAGGATTAAGCCTTGGAGAGGAGAGGGACCCGCGAGAGAGTGCTAGACGGTTTGGTCAGAGCGTCACTTTTATGAATCACGTCCTCTGGCTATTGCGCACCTTCGTTCACCGTCAACACAGTAAGGTCGATGTCAGGCTTTGAATCGGACGATCGCGTCCAAGCGAGCGATTCGCTGGCTTGCACGCGACCATGAATGCTAGGGAATCGCTCGATTCGCAAAGTCTGAGTCTAACGAAATCACCTCTACTACTAGAAACCTTCTACATATTGTAGGTGTATGTCTGTCTGCCCGTTCATAAAATCCGCTACATGGGGACGGCAACTGGAAGGCAGAGGGGGGGGGGGGCACGGTAGAGTGAAACAAGAGTCAGCAAACCCAAAACCCTAAACATTGCTGAAGTGATTTCAGATTGTGATGGGACCCTCCACTATACAAGGCGCTTGCTCCAAACACAGACATTCACTCGACGAGTCGTTGACCTGAGAAAGTGAGCACAGCAAAGGGCATAAAGCTTTTGCAGGAAAAGCGAGGTCCAGGAGGTCGCTGTGGGACAGAACTGGTAGTAAATAAGATAGGTGAACATCCCTCTAGAACAATATATAGTCTTTTGTTTTAACGTTTTTGCTACTGCACGTAGTTCGGAAACAAGCTGTTACCGTATCCTCGAAAGATGAGCCATGGTTCAACGGCACACTCCCAAGAAGTCCGCACTGGGATTGTGAGAGTCTCCACTACCTGCAATTCTAACATAGAGTGCCCAAGAGAAAAAAGCACGCTTGGACCTCACCTCGGTATAAAGGAATACTCGATTGAGTCCCATGAGCATAATGGAGAACGCGTTGACACCGTCTGCCAGGCACAACACTATCAACATCTGTAACACAGAGGAGTTTTAAAGGTCCGCCGAAATAGCTAAAGATAGTAAAGGAGCGGTGCTACAAGTGGGATGGACACGCCGAATCTTCGGAATACGATAGGCGCGAAATGTATGTAAGTGGGGACTGCTGCCCACTACTGTGATGTGACAGATGCTACAGTCCATATTTCGAAGTCTGATCGGGCGTGTCACCCGAGGTGACGTAGCGGCCAACGCACTCGATAGAAGTGGTGTGGATAAGCTGTTTATACCGCCACATATTGGCAAAGCATGCTGGGAGCAGCTTATCCGCGCAACTATCTGTCAAGCATGGTGGTTGGCACGTCATTTTCGGTGACACGCCCAATCAAACACAGATATGGACTATATAGAGTAACCACACTTTCAGCTTTTCACGCATGTCAAGTGAATGCACTAAAACCGCCGTCACACTCGGCGAAGGGCAGGCGATGGAGCGACACGATCGCTCCATCGCTTGTCCGTCGCCAAGTGTGACGGCGGTCCAACCCCCCCCCCCTAGATTGGCTACACTCTCCCTGGCTCACAAACTCCCTCAATTATCGTGACACCATAGCAGCGGACAGCAGTCCCACTTACATGACCTCCCTTTAAAAAGCTAGAAATTGTCGGGTGCAGACCGTACACCACAAGGTACGACGGAAAATGCAAATGTTCTGTGCCAATGTAATGATTAATCTGTCACAGTTGTATTCGATCAGTTGGCACTAATTACAACTACATTGACGAGAAATCAGTCGTCACGATGAACCACTGCTAACTAGACTTACTTTGAGGCCGTCGTCACTTATGATGTTTGGTCTGCACCTGACACTTTCTGGATTTTCGAAGGGGAGGGCGTATTTCGCGGCTACCGCCCAAAAAATACGGTGTGCCCATCCATGTGTGTGCATATCTTGATGGACAGAGTGTGTTTTCTAAGAAAATTTTGCTGAATTCAGTTACCCTCGCATTTTCTTCTCAAGTTCGGTGAAGTGACAAAGATGAGAGAAGAAACAGTTGCACCAACGGTACCAACAGCACCAAGAACGGCGTTCGCAACATGTGGTAGATCGATCACTGTGGTGTTGCGTTTCATCCGTCTATGCACGAGACATCCCTGTGTTCGGTGCCGTTCGGGTTATATCCGTCCATCAAGGAATCCATCAATGGCAGTTTAAAAAACCTGACTTCTTTACCATTCCTTGTGCGAAAGAGAAGTGGGATAATGTCGATAAAGTCTCACGGAGAAAGGGTTCACTTGTCAAACCGTGGTGTTACCGAACATCTCTAGCCAGGAAAAGAAGCTGAAAGAAAATGTCGAAAATTAAGAATTTCGAGAATTGACCCTCTCTGAAGATGAATGATCTTAGGCCTAACGATCTATGTGTCTATACGTTCGGAATACTTCCCCTCACTAGCCCATTGATCCATGTAAGGTTTAACAAAATATGCTGAGGATCGGGTTGGGTGTGGTTTTTTGCAACACGAGGTGTGGTGCGAAATGGCCTGCAGGTAAAGGAAAAAAAGAAAAAGATAATCTCGTTGAACGCTTAGGTTAAGGGTCATCGTCTTCGAAACGTTTGCTGTAAAGAAATGAGAGTCTATCGCGGTGAGGAGAGTTGAGGCTAGGAAGCGCAACAGATGAGAGTCAGCCTGCTATTGACGGGTGTCCCCATACATGCCACCGCGCGGCGAAACAAGAGAACGCAGATGCGGCAAAGAGACGAGTCGCAGCGCGTGCTACGCCGATGTGAACGTAGTATGCGTACCTACTCTTTAATACTGTAACGATTATACCGCTACAGTATCGCTGCTGACTCGTCCCTGTCGCCGCGCGGTGGGCCTGCTGGGGACCCCACGCGGACGCAGGGCAACCGCCCGTTGCACAAGGACTAACGAGGGGTCATATTCGGTCAAACGAAAGGGGAGGGAAATGGTACTTAGAGAACGTGGCTGGCAAGAGCTTAAAAGTGCAGTGACCTGCAGTGCACATCAACGCTCTAAATGTCTCCAAAGAACTCTGCGCAGCATGCAAAGCTGTCGGAGAGTCTCCGACAGTCCAGTCGCCGGAAGCACATTAGAGCATGCAGAGAAATTACAAGTTCCCTATCAGCCATTATTATCCTCAAAATACACGGCGGCGTCTTATCGCTCGAGCATCGATCAAGATTGCATAGCCAAAAACTCTATATCAGCGTAATTTGCGAAAACATGGTCCTCTCTTCGATGATCCACGTTCCGCCTGAACACCCCAAATGTGAACAAAGTGAAGAGCAGCTCATAGTGGAAGGAAACGAGGACTACCATATAACGCTACACTTGGCAACTAATCCGTAATTAACACCATCTTCAGGGAAATGGAGGACTTTCATATGCGAGCGCGACTTCTGTCCACAGAGACAGGCGCACCCGGCGTAATACCGAGCAGAACTTTTTCCCGATAGAAGCGCTCGCGCGCCAATGGTCTCTTGCTTAAACAGCCTCGTAAGCGAAAAAACTTCCTGAGGGATTTTCGAAATGCTTTCAAATCATATCTAACGCGTCAACAAGTGTAGCGAAATTTGCTGAGTGCAATCTATAGATAACCTTAGGTAACATTGAGGCAGACGAAAAGAATTCCCGGGATATTTCCACTACACTGTTATCAGTACTAATTCAGTAGATCTTACGCGTTACTCTTTCTAATACAGATTCGTCTCCATCTCAACCATTTGCAAGGTAGTTTATGGGCCTTTGATAACTGCGGCAGTCGGGTTCAGAAAATGGCTTGAAGACAAACCAAGTGGAAACAAACGCGACAACGGCAACTTTTTTTGAGCGATGAATCATCTTAAAAAGTTTTAGCAGCATTTGAAGCGCTAATCTTCTAGTTCCTAGGCTTAGACATCTACAAAAAGTGATTAATAGAAAGTTATGCATGCTTGAATGTCGAAACTACCGCGCGCTTCTCAGAAAATCGGACCAAACAAACCCCTCAAAAACAGGAACAGCGGGATACTTTTTAAGAAGTTGTCGTCGAAAAACGTCTAGGTGTTTGTTTGTCCAGTCTCTACTTCCTAGCTTTTAGATTAGCCTTAACGTTCTTCAAAAAAGTTAGGTATGAAGAAAGTTATGATATGTTGAATGTCGAAAACTCGGTGTGCACAAAAAAACGGAACAACGGGGACGTTTGTGATAGTATTGGCCGATTCGTACATTTGAAACTTTTTAGGCAAGAAAACTATTGATTTAAAATTTTGGTGTCCGTTCCATTGAGATTGCTTCGAAAAAATGAATCCATCTGATGGAGGGATTTGGATGCAATTGCTCCGAGCTTAGTTCAGTCTCTCTAAATAAGGAAAAACTGAGCAGTATCGGAACAAAACTTGGTAGCTTTGAAGAGAGAAAACGTTGTGATTAATATCAATTCATTGGTTTATGACGTAATAGTTATACAAGGGATCGTACCGATAACCCCGAAAAGGGAGGGGGTCGCAAAAATCTTGAAATTTGCGTCACGCAGGGTTGACCCTGTATGGACAGGGATTATTGCAGCTGCCGCAGCTAATTTTGCTGGGTCCTAGCACCTCTGGCGGACTATTTCTGTGAACGGATGTACCACATATGTGATATTCCTCTAGGTGTCTTTCCTAGAAATCGAAAGGAATCGTTCACCTTGCTTTTGCCTGGATGGTGTTATTTAGGAAGGGCTTTTCAAAAGAAAAGCGAGCAATAGTGATGGAATGGATTGATATTATTATTCTGAAGCGTAGCGTTGAATTATTCTTGTATCTCTCGAGAACAAAGCAAAGAAACCATAATCAGGAGGGCCGCTTGGAAGGATTAAGGTGACTTCGAAAAGGGCTATAATTTCTAATGGGGAACTAGCAGTGCCCACTCGTTGATAATGGGCAGTATGTTATCTCCATACTCGGAAACGAACACTTTACCGTTAACAATCAGCAAATGAGGGAGAATCGCAGTTATTAGTCAATTATTTAATAGGACTAAAAACCACTCAACAATAGTAATCACACAGCTCAATTCAATACTAATTACACAATCATCCTTAGAGAGTGAGACTCTGCTCACTCAATCTCTTTGAGGGATGAAATCTGAGTGACCTTATCACGAAATTGCCACTTCCTCGAAATACCCTGTGTGAGGCAGATTCTGCGTGGCAGTATGTCTGCGTCTCGCATGTCCACCATGCTATCTCATGCCTTCTCTCTCCTCTTCGCCTGTGACTTCTTCGTAGCACTTCTGCTTCATTTTTCAATTTATAACATGCTTAACCAAACATTGAAAAGAGAACAACAACAAAAACGTGAGAAGCGAAAATGCTGCATGGATAAATAGAAAGCGTGCCTGTCCATGTCAACTTCTATTAGGTATAGGATGAAGCTCCTCATCCTCAGTTGCAACGGTTCTGAGCCAAGTATTTTGTTCCTTGTCAGCCCTCGAGGAATGCTTCTGGACTTCTGTTCTGCTTCAGATACGAAGCTCTTCAGATGGTTATCAAAACGCAAGTTGGAGCCAATAAGGAAACCCAAATTTTCAACTGATATGGTTGTATCAAGGATGCCACTATTTGTTGTATTGTACCAGTTTAGCTCCGCACACTGCTGCGTGCATGACATGGAAGGGCTCAGTAAAACTGGATAACCGGTGGAGCGTTAGATTTCGTCGCTAAACAATGAGTCGCTTCGTGAAATGCGTTAGCTGGCCATTCCGCAGATTGCCCATTTTAAGCTTAGCGTCTGATACGCCCAGTGGAGTGCGGAGCCAAAGTGGTGCCTGTAAACAACCACCATGCATTGGACATCAGGATGACTTAGCGGTAATATTGATGGCAATGATTTTAAAATAAAAATACTCATTATCGTATATCTCTAAACGTCCATCATACATTCTCAAGGACTTTGGGGAGTGTAACGGTCGAACGATATTTTATGTTGATGATGAAATGAGATGATATTGGAGTAAAGCGTTATCTACAAAATGGTCATAAGTGATTTCTATGGTCCTACGCATATTGTGATTATCGGCCCCTATCACTTTGTGTCCCCCAGCGAACGTGTTTCTGTCCCATCCTGTACACTCGCCTGTTCGTGGCGAGGCTACGTGCGCGGCCCCAGGTGGCGGATAGGGTTTGAATCGCGGACCAGAAGCTACCCTGCCCTGAGACGAAGGTCGATTCTGCGGATGGACTCCCTGTTTCTGCAGTGTTGTGTTGATTCATACCAGCTATCTCCAGTCAGACGTATCCATGCATGCCTGCGTGTTGGTGCGCTTGTGTGTGTGCGGTTGGTATCCTGCATGTTGGCACAGTCAATTCATTCAAGTGACTGGGAAACAGAGTCAACCGTGCGTTGTGCAGTTCCCAACGGCCTCGTTGCCGCGAGTTTTCGCTCGGATTAGACACGTTCTCGCGCCACGAACATTCACACCGGCAATGCTCGATGCCAATCTGTATATCGCGAATGACAGGGACGGCGTTGGGGATCTCTCAACGTGCCGTTGGGAACTGCACAACGCACGGTTGACTCTGCTGGGAAGTGCGTGGGAGGCGACCCTTGGAGCAAAGCGGTTACCGACTGGATTCCGCGGGACGTCGAACGACCATCTTGGTGACCCACGGCCTAATGTTCAGACTTCTTTACGAAAGCTCCAAACGAAATAAAGAAGCATTGCGTGTCCCTCGAGCGAGGAGAATCCACTGTACCACTCTAGCGTGCAACAGGGGCGAATGGAGATTTTGCTGGCTTTCGATAGAGGAACTCGATGAGCAATGGGACGACAGGTGACCAGGATATCTTACAGGAGCTCCAGGAGATCGTGTTAGTAGTACTTTAGACGGGACGGATACCACTCAAAGAAGCTATGAAAGCTGAAGGGAATAGAAGCATTGTCTCTACTTCCCACTGGTGGAAAGTGTATCGGATATAAAGCATGGGCTACTGCAAAAGAGAAGGTCCGAAATGTGATTCCTCCCATACCCATCCTTGATTAGTTAGCTAAAGTTGTGACTAGAGACCATATCAACAATGGACTTTGAACGGATGGCAGTTCCAGGAGAAATGACACTCCAGTCAATCTCCCCATAATTAAAATGATACATTAGGATGGAGACGCCATCGCAGGAGGAAAGATCGGTGATCCATTTGTGCCCTTTGTGAAGGGAGCTCTTAAACGAGTGTTTTTCGGTGGCCTTCTTTCCTTTTTTTTCACAAGCGAACCAAACCACGCCCCTACTTTTATTTCCGAACATAGGGGCGTCTTGTGATTGTGAATGTGCCCTTGAAGCAATATTCAGATCGGGTTTGGTAAAAGCGTCGATAATGAAATTTTAGTCGGCTAGCTGACTGTCAAGAAAAAAGCAAAGGAACGATGCCCTTTAAAAAGGGCTCTCTCTGTTCTCCCCTGAAATGAGGGAGGGGCAGGCCGGATGAGTTGCGCAGACATGCTTGTCAGGAACTGTTGGCACTGAAGACATACAACTGATTTCCTTTGTTAGGAAAAAGCATATCTCTCTCAAACATTACACTTTCTGAGACAAAACGGTGCAAGTTTGGTCACACAGCATTCAGAATTGCAGGGCAAGAGGGAGCATCAAAATGAATGGTTTAAAGGTCCCATGTCTACGCAGCCAAACGCGCGATTCGACGGCTATCAATCGAGTGAAAAGGAATGGGAGGAAAAAAAGGCGCTGGCGCACGTTCAAGTTCCTTCTAGTGGCTTTACCAGGTGAATTTTGTTGGGTGACGTTTCTTATCATCTTGGCTAGGGCTTACGCATCTTTTTCGCACCATTGGTGCCCACCCAAAATACATCTTCAGCTTTTCTCATTCAACAGGTACTCAATACTGTAATAATTACCGAATCAACAAAAATAATGCAAATTTCAGACTCATGTATAGCAGCCACGCCATAAATTGGGGTTTCCTTGGACAATATCGCTCACTCGCTGATTATTTGCAATACTGGATTCAACCTCCACTACAATGCTGAAGAATGCTTCAGGTTTCAAAGGACTCTGTGCCTGAGTGCATATGGTTATAGGATACTGTGAGAATGATAGAAAAAGTCAGATGCACTTTTCTGAGAGCAACCGAAATAAACAAAGTGCCCACGGCGAAACCCATCACTTCTTTTATTCCACAATGACCCTTGGTGGATTAGTTGCGGTAACATTTCCGCTAATGTACCTTATTTACGGAAAAGGAGCAATACATTTGCGATGGACGTGGCTAAGCCTCGAATGATCGGCGACTGACTGCCTAGAAGCTCGTGATAAAACGTGACCGTTGATTTTTGCGAGCCAGAGCAACCTCCTGCCAATTTAAACGGGCATCGTGCAGAACGTCGGTCATTAACGCCGCTGAATTGCCACGTTGGCCGTTAAGTTCCACCTCTGAGCGCGAGTGTGAATTGCGCTGGTTCACTTCCTCATCAGAACGGAACAAATACTATGTCCTAGTCAGGGTGAATCGTCCGTTCGCGACGGGGTCGCATTTGAGATTACGGGAAGGAGGGGGCGGGCGCATTTTAGGGCTGATAAGTAGTGAGAATCAGGTAAAATCGGCTGCTTCACGATACCAATTTACCCATTCCCCTTCCTCCCCCCCCCCACTTGTATCAGAATCAAATACCTCAAATCTTATAGAAACAGCGGTGTGATGAGGTGCTGGCCAGGAATAGTGAAGTTCATGTGGGAACCTCCAAGGCTGGTGGTAGCAATGGTGGTGGGTGGTGATCACATCGATCACCCCTAAAGGAGAGGGGATCGCAAAAATTTTTAAAAAAGTGCGAACGTGACGGTTGACCCTGGTTCTGGCAGAGCTTTCTTCTGCCTACATGTGAAGCCAGGGCTGAACTACGGCAATCACAGTTTGATGTACCCTCCCTTTTAAAAAAACGAGAGGAGCGTCGAGTGCAAAGCGTACACCACAGGTGACGACGGCCTCCAAGTAAATCTGGTTAGTAGTGGATAGTGATAGTTGATTTGGTAAATGATATTTGCATCGGTGGCATCTGATTTTAGGTTGCCCATAATTAGTGAATCACTTTGGGTATTTTTGAATTCAAATTTTTTCTTTTTTTATGTGGAGTTTTTGCTCATCCAAACTTACACCCCTGTCATCCACAATGTATTGCCTATACAAGGAAATTGAGTCGCTTTCGTATCTCTGGAATTCCAGGAGCTATTGATCGAAGAAAGGGGAAGTCGAGTTCGAGGTCATGTCACTTAGCGTGAAATTTCTTTCTGGGGGAGAGCGCTAAAGGTCAGACTGAGTTGCCTTTTGTTGGCACGAGGATAGGGTCAAACAGAGGAAGTGAAAGAACTGCTACCATTAGAGTCTCTACGATTTCTCAGCGGAGTCGAACGACCTCAGGAAAAATGTAGGCTTTGTATTGCTTTAGCTGTAGATACTGATCATCTTCAGTGACCCTAGTATTACTGGGCGGCGGTTTTCAGCGCAAGGTCCCTCTCGCGCTCCACCCATATTTCTGAAGGGTACTTGAAGGAGGTTCGGCTTTAACTGTCAAAATTCCCGAATCGTTCATGCTAGGCTGCTGCTCCTTGGAGGAGCAGCTGGTACACGTCACCCAGTCCAGAACCCTTGGCAATGTGCTGGATGATCACTGTAAGGAACTAAGGGAGATCAGAAGGACCATGATGATGTCAGATCATGTGTGGAGCTGTTTCGGGCTCAGAGCATACAAGATACAAAATAAATGTCCTAAAATCTTTACAACTCTACGTAGATGTCTACATTCCATCATTTTAACAAGTCGGACAACTTCTAACAAATGGCGACCAGTCTGTCCAGATCCAACATCGGTGGCGTTGGGTAGAGCAGTGAGATTGCCAGTTGATGGTTAACTAAAAAAGCCAACCTCTCAATAGAGTGAACCACAAGCAAACCTTGGATTGAGGGAGCGTGCCCTCGCCTATCTGCTGCTTGTGCTTGATTCCCTATGTTGTTAGGCGTTTGAAAGATCCTAGTCGGAAGTGATGAAAAAGGGAGCTCAAAAACAGGTTTCAGAAAAATTGAAATATCAGCCACGGAAGGCAGCATGCAAATGGACTGAGTAATTGCTCAGGTCGGATAATGTGGATGCTACTTCGCAAAACATGTTTCATGTCTTCACCATTGTTCTTGGATTTTCAATGACAATAAATGTAAAGTGATTTACTAATTATGGGACAACCTAATATAGAATGCAACTACAACACGCAAATCATTTCATTGGTAAATAACATTTACATTTTGTGGAGGCCATCGTCACTTGTGGTGTATGGTCCGCACACGACCTTCTCGTATTTCGAAAAAGTGTATACCTGCCCATCGAACACTCAAATCGCAGAGTAATATTGTGCTAATCAATCCTTTACCAGGAGGCACCGTGCACACGGCTCCCCTTCAGTTTTCAATCACTCTGAACGCGTACTCATTTTTTGCAACGACACATGGGAAATGACGACCGCAGTCGACTGATTTACCCGACAGGCCTCGTGAAACGCTTCAATAAGCAGACCTCGAATGGACCTGGTAACAGGGGTCAAGCGTGCGCTGAGGAATCTTGGACAGGTCGACGGGGGGGGGTCTTATGGTCTGCTGAGAGGAAGGGGTCGGGCCGGATCAGTGAAGCAGAATCATCACTGTCGGAGGACGTACATCAAGGAGTACTCGATGCTATGTAAGCTTGGCCAAAGGATTTCCTATAACATGCTGGGTGTATTGTAACAGAAATTAATATTAGGTGGTCCTAAGTTTGCAAAAACTGGAGCTGATTTTGAGATTAACATTTTTGTTATTTTTTGTTCAGCAGCCAGAGTTGTACAACTCAAACATACACTAACCGATGCAACGCATGAGCGTGAATGCTGTCTCGTAGAATTGGAGTGATGTAATCGAGGAAGATCAGGTGTGCGATTTGCATTACGATGACGTTTAGGTGGGCAATGCTAATCTTAGAACGTGGTCTGAGAGAGGGAGCAGGTGGCAGTCTTTTGGCTCGGAGGTCGGAGCTAAGTGAGCAATGAACTCGCGTCGAGAGCCCTGAAATTTTTCCTGGTTTGTTTTTAGCAAGAGTTGGTTTCAGAGTGTCATAAAGCAATTTTACATTGTTTTGTTTAGTTGAGTGAAATGAGTTGCATTCAGCGTGGACGGTTGACCCTTCGCGCGTGACTGCGAATTTACATCTAGGGTATAGGACTACAATCAACAACCCTCTCGTATTCACCAAAATCATGAAGGCCGACTTCGGAGGTTGCAGTTAGCGCAGTAGAACTTCCGAAGCGTCTTGAGCTCGGTACTGTCCGCTGCTGTTTTTTCGTTGAATGTTACTCTTCACATCTGTCCGACAATGCATGCAATGAGCTATCGAGGTGAGTCCTAGTGACCGTGAATCATGCATATTGGTGTTTGAGGCGTGATTCGACTCAAGGGTGGGGGTCAAATCTATATTTTCGGATTTAGAAATCTTTGAGGATGCACAGTGCTATGCTGTTGCATCGAATTGCGTATAATATGTCCAGGTTCATCAGATCTCTTTCAGCAGCGCCGAAGAGCATAGGTGATGTCCACGGGGGTGGTTGAGTTAGAAAATCTCTAAATGAAGTCAACGTGAGCATTATAAGACCGGTGCACGTGAGGAGAAGAGAGCGCCCTTGATTATTTCTGGCTAATCTTGGTGTACAGCGCTTGCGGAAGATTCGAGAATCTCTTTGAGATTCCAGGGCAAAGATGTTTTTACAATCGAGTATATCGGAGAAAGCAGCGCGACAACAGCTGAATGGTGATGATAACTGCAGAAGCGTGGATGTAGTTGATAGATGGCATTATTTTGAAGTTGACAATAATTTGAAGTCCAAGAGCTTCAAGAACAATCAATTTACGATCCAGAATCAAATGAAGCATTTTGAGATAGCAGCATTTTGCCATTTGAGTCTGTACTCAGATCGCAGTAGTAGATAAGCTGCTCCAAGGACAATGCCCAAATCAATCAATACGCAGCTTGGTTAAGGACATATATGGACAACTTGGACTCAGCCCTTTAAACCGCCTCGATTTGAGACTCTATTTCTCGCCTGCTACAATATAATCGGTTCATCCACTACGGAGTCCCTCCTTCCTTCAAGGTTTAGTCCTAGAGCTCTCACCTTCTTGGTTGGGATTTAATTAATTTGCCCAGTCAAGCACCGTACTCTAATCGTCTGTGCTCTGGTCTTTCTCGGCATAGAACATAGGGGACAGTTCAAGTAGTCACGTACCCTCTCCTTCAAGAAGCCAGAAAATGTACGGTGCAGACCATACACCACAAGTAACGACGGCCTCCAAGTAAATCTGGTTAGTAGTGGTTTATAGTGATAGCTGATTTCTAGTAAATGATAGTTGTAATTACTGTCAACTGATCGAATACAACTATAACAGGTTAATCATTTCATTAGCAAAAAACATTTGCATTTTTTTGGAGGCCGTCGTCACTTGTGGTGTATAGTCTGCACTCGCCACTCTCTGGCTATTTGAAGCGGAGGGTAATCGGCTAAGTGTGTCGTATTTCAGAACTTTCCTTGACGATTTGCGTGATCCTACCTGGTACGTTCGAATGAGACTCAAGCCGATATTTTCTTAAGTTTACGGTCTGCACGGTCGCGATTACGGTCGTGTTCCGAAAAAGCACTATCAGTGCATTATATGAATAATGTTTAGCGTCAAAGCACATGTATTAATGTGAATATGCTAATGAGACAAGCTGAAATGCAACGATGCAATGGCGCTTTGCGCCGGTAATGTCATATTCATTAAAAAAAGCTATTATTCATCAAAAAGGCAAGGGTTGGGTAGTGGCAAGTGGTGCAGCTTACTATCCGCACATTTCATAGGCCTAATCCTGCCGACCCAACCAGGACAACACCCCTCAATTTATCGGTTTCGTGGTATTGGAGTTGCTTAGGAAAATAAAAACACTGAGTCACAGCGGATAGCGGATAGCCTCTGAAAGCCACTGTATAAGCAAAGCCGCATTCAAATGGCACTAGGACATACAGGGAATGGCTTGCGTGGCGTATCCAGAAAAGGACCGAAGTGCGAAGCAGCCTCAATTGGGTGCGAAACTCCGGATATATGCAGCGAACTCGTCAGAGGGACAGTCCGGGATTAGGTGGGCTTAGCTGCTCATTCCTTTCTTGTCGTGATAGACAAACAGACAAGCGTTGATGTTGCGTCCCATTCACAGTTTGGAAGACTGCCACAAAGGCGCTACAAGTTTGCGCGACTCACTTTGCCCACCTTCGTCCGCAAGCCGTGCCCTTCACTGTCGGCACTTCGAGAAGAGCGCTGACGCACTTGTGGCAATGACAACTGGTGTTGCTCCTGTTGGCACAGGGCAACTGATGCTGCCGGCTGCCTGATGTACCATGTTTTATACTTTTAAAAACATGCCACAGGATCACATTAGTGTGGCTCTTGTACACGAATGCGAATGCATTGGTGGGAAGTGGGCCAGCAGTAAAGGAAAAAGGAAAAGAATCCGTCAAAAACGTTCAGGTCAAGGGTTCACTCTTCTTCTTCTTCTCTCCCAGCGTTCAGTCTGCCGCGCAGTGGCGAGGTCCGCGTATTTGTCATGCCGTCCGCCGCTTTGCGTCTGTCCAGGGCATCTTCCATTTTGGCCCGCGACCTCACGCTAGGTCCTTCTTTAATTTGCTCTTTCCCCCACCTTTTCCTTCGAGGATCCTCGCGTCGCTTGCTTTGTACTGTCGAATCCTCGCTGTTCTTATCGGATGGTCCTGGGCCTTCTCAGCACATGCCAATGACATCGCACAACGGCTGTCTCGTACCCTTGTCAAGCTGACGGGGGCAGTCTGCAGTGACCGTCTGAACGTCTCGTTTCTACCTCAGCTGTTTCGCGGCGTCCAGTCGCAGGCGCCAGTCTGCAGCATGATGCATTTCGGCAGAGTGGAGCTGCCGCTTCCCATGATTCTTGTTCAAGGCACAGCACTCGCTGCCGTAGAAGCATCGCAGGCCTTTACCAACTGTCCGCGTACACCTTCCCTTATTGAAGCGCTCTGGAGCACGCTTCGATCGCGAGTGACTCAGTGAACTGCCCTCCATTTCAATCCATGCAGCGTGACGAGCCGCGCCTCACCGCCTGATCCACACCTCCGTCGGCCTGCCAGTCCTCTCATAGGTATCTGAAGTCCTTCACTCTTCGACTGGTCTCACCATGGCCGTACCAGATCGGCTCCTGCACCCTCATTCGGAGCTCCAGGAATGCTGGTCCTTCTGACATTCAGTCCGGACCCTACCTTCTGCCCCAGGACGTCTTCTGCCATTTCTGCACCTTGGCCTGTGGTTCTTCTCTGCTTCCGCTATCAGGGCGATGCCTTCAGCGTAGAGGATTGTCGTAAAGGAGGAAGAGGAATGGGCTCAGAGCTGACCCTTGGTGCACCCCAACCGTGATGTCCACTTTCTTCGTTAGGCCGTGTGGGGTGTGTATAGCAGCCTTCGCCCCATCGTACATGTCCTTCACCACAGAGACCAGCTGTTCTGGCACATTCCGCTCCCTGAGCGCTCTCCATAGTACTTTTCGAGGTAGTCGGTCGAACGCCTTCTCCAGGTCAAGGAAGGCTAGGTAGCAGGGTCGGCGCTTTTCTCGATACTTCTCCATCACTTGCCTCGTGATGAAGATGGCATCCGTAGTAGACCTTTGAGGCATGAACCCGAACTGTTCCTGGGCGATTCAGTTTCGACCAGGGTGAAAATCGGTCGAGGATTCGTCTCCGACGCGTCGAGGAATTTTGCCTGTACAGTCACGCCCTGCTGCGCGGACGTTTACTCTTGCCACGCGCGGGCCGTCTATGCTCTCCGTGCTCTCCATTCACTCTTGACACTATTCACACGCAGTACAGAGCCTCGACCGCTATTCACCCTGATTTCTACTGCTGATTGACGCACTCTGACGACGGCGCAGAATAAAATTGCGCTAATTTTTTCCTCTGTTGAAATAAATGATTGGCCTGGGGATTCTAGGAATTCGAGAACGACGTTCCTGAATAAGAATTAAAATGAACAGTTCTGTAGAACACGACACAAAAGAGATAATAAGGCCACGTTTGTATAATTTCGCCTGTCCTGTTCAGTATATAAAACGTTCCGTTATTTGTATGTTGATCATTTGCAACTTTTTTTTTCGCCCGCTTGACAACAAATCTTCAGAGATACGTAGAGATTCCCCGCAATGAGATTTCTACGTCAAAAGAACGGAAGTTTCGATATCACATTGTCAAGACTGAGTTACAGTGTATCTCTCTACCTTACCCGGCATTAGTCCTGCGCATTCGCAAGCTCACTGTCCTTCTCGGCCGTCACCACGTTGATTATTCAAGGCACCTCCTGCCGTGACCTAACTTCAGTGAGGTCCCTCTTGATGACGTCTCTCTAACTCTTTTCTTGGGCCTCCTCGCGACCACTTGCCTTGTGCGTCGACGTCCATCGCTTTCGTTATTAGGCGATGCTTTTAAGAAATCACCTTCTCAACACTTGTCCATACCATCGCAGCGCTGTTCCCACAACTTTATTTGGACAAGCAGTTTGCATGCCCACACCCACCTTCGCTTCTGACCCTACACAGTCGGAACCAGCAATATGCCCATCTCAGCATTCTTTTTCAGAGAAGTGAAGAAGTGATCCTTGTTCAGAGGCCAGCACTCGCTGCCATAGAGCATCGCAAGCCTTACCACTGCCGGCGCACCTTTCCTTTTTGTGTTCTAAAGCACCTTCGATCGCAGAGGAATCCAATGAACTCCCTGAATTGCACTCATGCCGCGCTGATCCGTGCATTTTTTGCCCGATCCATGCTACCATCGGCGGCTAGATCGCTCTCACGGTGGTTCCAAAGATATCCTCCTTCTCAGTGTTTTCTCCGTGGTCGTCCATGATCAAATCAGACGCTCCGTGTCCTCGTTAGAGCCAGGAAACGTGACCTTTGACACCAATTATGAGATCTGTACCTGCGGAAAAACAAGTACACATAAAAATCACTAGAGGGAGCTCAAAGGGATAGAGCAGTGGGTTTCGGTTGCTTTACATGTGTTCCTTTAGAAAATCTTTGTTAAATCACCCTGCACTCTGCTAGCACTGATTTTCATGCAAAACTCCTTAATCTTGAATTCAATTTGAGAAATGACGTGATGTCGACAGGCTCATTTCGCCCAATCCGGTATGGATCTGCCATCACATTCTCCGCCAGCGACCAACAATGAATTAGCGACCTATCCGAATTCCCAAAACGATGACGTAAAAGCCACTCCTTACTGTTAGCTTAGCAAACATGATGGGCAACTTGATCGAAAGCCCTTTGCTACGAAAAGTTGACAATATGCTGATGTCAGACTTTGCGAATCGAGCGATCCGCTAGCGTCCGCGGTTGCGTCGCATGCAGCGAATGTCTCTATTCGCTGTACGCGACGCGACCGTGGACGCTAACAAATCGCTCGGTTCGCAAAGTCTTACATCGCCCTCAGACAGGTGACTATTATGACAACTCAACTCCTGCTTCTCGCCTTGACAGCATGCCTGGGTCTCGATGCTTACATGCAGTGAGTAACTTTTCGTGACACCCGAAGACGGCGACTACAGTGGATGGGAGACGCAGCCGATTTGGAGACGTATTTTTTGAAAGAGTATCGGGATACGGGGATACGAACACACCACACTAATTACGTCTTTGTCTTAGCTCCACCTCCCAGCCATCCCACTCCCTCCCTTCTGGTGAACTCTTATGAATCCTATGATTTAGTGTACGACTGATCTCGCGCAAGCCCAGCTATCGACAGGGACGCCCAATCAATGTGAATGCCCTTTCTAGACGATTGTTGAAGAAGTACGTCTATGGATACCGAACGGCTCGGGATTACCAGGAACAGCTTACCAACGATGAGGATGTGAGATGCCGCCACAAGTATCTGCCTATGACTTGTAACTCAATATTTGCAGATGGCGTACTACGGTACCATCCAAATTGGAACTCCTCCACAGACTTTCAAAGTATTATTTGACACTGGGTCGTCCAACCTGTGGATACCGTGCGCCAACTGTGATCCATCAGATACTGCATGTCTTACACATCAGACGGTGAGGTAAAGACTGCAAAGTTCGGTGTTACTCGGCAATCGAATTCTGGTTCCAGTTCGATTGCACTCAATCATCCACTTGCCATTCAACGGACGAGCCTCTTTCAATCCAGTATGGAAAAGGATCAATGAGAGGTCACGTACTGAGCGATGTCGTTTGCGTAAGTTTACCTCCATAGTCACTAAAGCCAACTGCTTCGCAAAAATTCCTTCTGCCTTTTACAGTTTGGAACTGATCAGCAGTATTGTACAAACCAATATCAGAGATTTGCTTGCGCCACAAGTGAGCCGGGAACCGCTTTCCTTGTATGTAGAAAGGGTTCTGGCGGGTGTCAGAGTCGGTGATTCCTCGCGCGATTCGCGCGAAGCGCAGAAATCACATATGCCTTCTTGGAACATTTGAAAGACCTAATATAAAACAAATAGAATCATGAACAGTCGTCACTCAGTCACCATCACCAAGCAGAAATTCGACTGGAGAGCGGGAATGGAGAGCACCTCGCGGTATTGATGAGGGCACTTGTGATTTCTGTAATCCGTCGCGCGAAGGATCGCGGATTATGGCACCAGCCTTAGAGTTAGAAATCGATGCCAAGAGCAGCTTTTCAGAGAACAAAATTTGACGGCATTCTCGGTATGGCGTGGGATTCAATCTCATCGGACAACATTCGCCAACCTATGGATCAGATATTCGCCAATAAGGTTGTTTCAATTGAAGGACGGAAGCGCGTACAGTACAGAATGTCCCGCTGAAGGTCGAGATAAAGCTGACCAAGACAGAGCCACTAACAAGCCAACAAGTCAAAGAAATCCAGGGTACCGTATTCTATCCTTTCCCAGACTAGGGGAACAGAGTAGTCCTTTGGACCTATTTTTTCTAACGACATTTCCCTTTGTTTCAGCACTCGTGTGCTTTTACACACATATACACATACAAACACGCGTTTCTCGCAGCGATTTTATAGAAAAGACAAAGAAAATCAAAAGGTATTTTTTTTGTCCCCCTAGCGTAGGGATAGGAGGCGGCCCCAGGGGAGCATGAACATACCACTTCTCTGTTTGCTGTAAGCGCAGAAGTACAACTCGCTGTGCTTCTCCTATGTATTTCTAGACAAGGATTGTTTTTATAACTATACGCTATAGACGCTGTGCCCGGAAGCACTTTTCGCCTTCTATATGGCTAATGACGCAGACACCAACACCCATGGTGGAGTTATGACGCTCTGTGGAATGGATCCCAGTCACTATCAGGTATAGTGTAGCGTGGAGTCACAGCAAATTGATGACAACGCGCATTTTCGAAGGGCCCCATCGCCTGGGAGCCTTTAACCGCCGAAGACTACTGGCGAATCAATGTGAGAACTATCAGCATCCTAGAATACACGATAGCCTACGGACCAATCAGCGCCATCGTTGATACCGGTACATCGCTGATTGCTGGACCAACTGATGCTGTCCAATTGGTAATACTTCGGAGTTGCGCAAATACAATCTCCACATCCACTTATTTTTTCATTCAAAGATTCACCAAACTATTGGAGCTTATATGGGTGAGAGAGGCCAGATGAGGGTTGACTGCTCGACTATTTCTCTACTTCCGCCGATCACGTTCAATATTGGTGGCCAGGATTTCACTCTTTATGGTTCCGATTACATTCTCCAGGTGAGGGTTTGATGTCGCGTCTAGCAACCTAGGGTAGGTGTCAGACTTGGCCAATTGCGATCGCGGTTCGCTAGAAGACACTACCAGCTTCGCACCACGGCACTACTGATCAAGCTTCGTTGTGGCACGTGCGACTCCTGCGATTGTCATCAAATTGGCGGGCTGACACCCGTCCTACTAAAGGAAGCGATCAATTTGTAGTTGGACTTGAGCAAAAATGTTTGCGCCATTTTTTTGTTTGCATGGTTTGTCAAGAAATCCAAGAGAACCCTAAAAAATTCAACTCATGGCTCACTGATTGTCTCTGACGCGATGGTCGCAATAGTGCATAGTTTATAGTACACTGTATAGTTCTGATAGCATAGAGATTCTGATAACAGTTTGGCAGCACTGGATTCTGAGCTCACGCATTCGCATACAACATCTGTGGCGCAATGGTGAGAGGGGGGAGGGAAACCACGTAACATCACGAAAACGCCTCAGTTTCTTCAGTTTCTGGACTAAACCTTTGAGGAGAGAGGGACTCCGGTTGTGCGTAAGTAATCTACGTACTTTCCAGAGTTCGTCCGTGCTAACCCGTTTAGACCTAGAGGTCGTTTACATTCCCCTAGCCGCATTGCGCCACATCAGTAATTATTTTTGACTCTATTTTTTGCGTTCTAATTCCTAGGAAATACATTTCCATTTGTACATTAAAAAAAGCGAGACGTCGCGGGCTTTTGGGTGACCTAAATCTTCAAAAAAAAAAATAGGAAATTCAAAAAGGACGATTAAAATAACACCATTGATAGCATTTATTGCAGTACGGATATTCCTTCTGCCTGTCTGGTTTTATGGCAATGGGTTCACCATCTTCTAGTGTATGCATGTTTTTTTTCTTCTATTCTGCCCCTCTACCAATAGTAGAGTATGAGGAGAATTTCAGGACCTTCGTGGATTCTTGGAGATGTTTTCATTCGCAAATTTACTCGGTTTTCGACCATGGAAATAAACTGGGGGGTTCGCCATCGCAGTTTGACGCAAGCTTATAATTAGTTGATGTTTGACGTAATTCAATAAAAAATATCCATGCAAAAGTGTGATACATTCTCGATTCACATATACAGAGGGGGGCATAAAACTCACTTTCCTCTAAATTTATAACGGAATGCTTACACTTTGATGAGTTCAAATCGAATGCACTGAACTGATACTTAAAGAGAGATTCAATCAACCAAGAGCCTTCTCCCCGACGGCATTCAAAATTTCCCCTGGTAACATGGCGCAACGGTTCGAACTCATGGGTGCCGACAGGAGGCCGTCGCGCCGGTAGGCAGACGAGTCGCAGCGCTACTGGTAGCACTTCTCGTCGGATTAAAATAGAATGTAGCACTGTACGTCCAAAACACACATCATAGCGGTGCGACTCGTCCGCTGGCTCTGCATTCTTGTCACGCAACAGGTAATCCTGTCGGGTGCTCCCAACTCAAACGAGGTCCCTGACGGATCGTGTCCCATTGGCCATTATTTGAAGCGGTGTCGGGAGGGTTTTTGCGTAAACCAGGTACTGCCTCAGGAAGACTATCCATCAATGGATCGTTAGAGAAATCAAATATATCGAGCTTCAGCATAGCGAATACCGTAAGCACTTGAACTCGGCGATGGCAGATGAACCACGTCCGGAGGCAGGTAGCTGCGGAAGGTCGCTTCTACTCATGGAGATAGATCTGACTAGGGAAGGGGTGGGTCAAGTGGCCATTCGAAATGAGGTGTATACCTCCTAATGCGGAACCAAACGCTGATTTCAAACTGCCTTCCATATCTGCTGAACAATGCTAAGAACAAAATCACGAAGGGTGTTTTTTCGCAAACGGTTGAGATGGTCCAACGGTTAACGAGGCCGATTTAAATCGACGCTAGGGGTCGGATTAGCTTGCTCAGTTTTCTTTGCTTCTTTATTCATAGCACGTGAAGGAAGCTGGACTTGTCTTTGATGCACTTTTGTTTTGAATATCTGACTTGGGCATTACGGCATTCTAGCGTTCGCAAACAGGAACAAGGCGTTTCATCGAAGAGGGAGTGTGGTCATCGCATTCAGGAAGTCAAGCCACACTGCCCCCCTTGACACAAGTTCTGACCAAATCGAAATTTTGATGTCCTGCATCGGAAAAGGGAGTACACATGGTCACACACGATACACAGTCTAATACCTGATGCCTTCGACACCACCTCGAGTAAACTTTCATGTGCATGAAGGTTCTGATCTTGAATCCATGGCTATGGAGAATGGAAGACTACCATCCATTACACACTTTTTCAGTAAGGGTGGAAAACCCAATTTGATAGCAATGTGCTCCTATTATGTACTCAGAGCTCCTGAATACGAATATCCACTAGTTTGCGCGTGAAGGTCAACTGCGGTGCGTTACGAGCGCAGAGTGCTTGCAAGTTTCTGCTGCGCGCACTTGTCACATAGATCACTCGATGCACCTAAGAGACGGAGTACACTGGGGTTTCATGCCCAAGAGTAGTGTCATGATTCGAAACTGCGCTCTCTTCCGTCGATATCATGGACACGTGGTTTTAATGAAATCCTCTATTAGATCTTCATAACCGGTGTGTTCGCCTTAGGTTAGTAATATAAGACGGATACGAGACTCAATGTGGAGACTCAGACGAACTTGTACTTGAGAAATGCGCTTATATGCTCTGGAAGCAACAGTTGCAGCTAAAGATTTGTTGATCGTGAAAAAAGGCTAATAGGTAGGGAACGATTGATACGGGGGCAAAGGAGAGGGGAAATTTGCAATAGACTGATAGGCAGCAAGCGTAGAACCATCCGTGAGAGATGGCATTGAATCGCACGGGCGCAAGGAAAGATGCGTGTACCAATCTCTGTTCAGGTTGTGCGCCTGTACCAAGGTTTCCTCTTATACTTACTGCCTAACTGATTGCGATTCGCACTTCTACACTCTCCACTTATTCAAAATGGTGAGGTAGATTTCATCGTAAAATTCTGCTTTAGAGTGTGTCTCGCACACAGTCCTAGAGCCGCAGTGACAAAATAGGGACAAAAAGCAGCATAGTTAAGAAGTCAGACTCGATGGACCGGAAAAAGTTGGAGGAGGGCTTTTATGTGGGCAGTGGTAAACCGGAGGGTGCGCGGAGGGGAGAGGCACACGAATAGGGAATGCAGAGATCGCGAATGAGGCGATATAAGCAAAACAGCAAGATCAGAGATAAGGAAGGACGCCCCTTTTTTGGCCTGTTTGGTGGTTGAGCTGGTATGACTTTGACTTACAGACGATATAGCGGACCTGTCGACAAGTGGACTATAGAACGCAGTATCACGGGCATATGTGTTCGATTGTAGCTCTCAGCTTGAAAATTGCGCCTAAAATTCCGCTTGCACTAAGTCGAATGCTCGTTAGTTTAGCGCGCGCCTAACACTAGTTTTTCGGAACGCTGAGTCCAAATCTAACAAGTAAATTGGTGAGCGGAGCGCTTATCGAAGTCCTGCTCAGCAGCCAGCGCACCTTTCGTGCTGAGAAGCGCTTACACTTCGCCTTCTGGCAGCCAAGTAAGTCTTTATGCGGTGCATTGCTTCGCGATGTGTTCCTCTTTGTCGTTATCGCTGCCTTTGAGGAACCAACCCATTGAGTGTGGACACGAGATCGGCATTAGTATCCACTAGGCCACAGTTTCGCATCTGAGCTGTCCATGGCTTTGTCGTTAGTCGTGCTGAGCTCGGGAGTCTGCTCCGTATCACTACAAGTTCCGTAAACTTTGTTCAGGAAATAGTTCGGAATGTGGGGTATAGTTTTGGAGTCCCGTTTGAGATTTTAGGGTTATAAGCATCAAATTCGAATGGCCACTTCGACCTTCCATCTCTCCCTTGTGATCAATATTCTCCATCTACAATGGCACTCTTCCCGACGAGTTTGGTGATAGTGCTATGGGCGAAGAGACCTCCTTTCCTCTCCTCTCCCTACCCATACACGCTAATCCCTTGCACGTCCTACAAACGGCGCTGAACTCGTTCGCCGACGCGATGCCTATCTTGCGCGCGACGGGCCTCCTGAGGGTTACCAGACGTTCCAGGCCGTCCTAGGTTCTCCTGCTCCGATCATCACTGAGTGAAGACGGCCAAAAAACTGACGATTCTGGAGCAATGATTTTTACAGGAGTGGTGTAAAAGCTTTCCATCCTCCAAAATCCGTTGGTTGGTACCGGACATGCCTGCGAGGAAGAATACTGGCCTCTGCATGTAGTATGCATGCATGCACACTACCAGCAATCAAATCCGTGTTCAATAACACTTCAACTCTCAGTGGGAGTAGAATACGTGGAATATCCCAAGAATAACTGGATCAATGCCGAGCGATTCATTGGTTTACACTTCAGCGGATCCCAGGCGCAGTCGTAGTTCCACTTTCTAATCAAATCCACTCCATTCCTAACAGCGGTGACAGCGCGATTCATATGTGAATCACGTTTGACAAGCGCGATGCTGTTGTGGTAGACCACGATTTTTCTCTTTGCCCATTTCACATACCCCGCCTTCAAATGACCAGAAATTGTGCAATTGCAGAAAATTGACGTGGCATCAACGTGACATCGGTTGAAGAACATCTTCGAGCACACGTGATGTCATCCTTTCACGTCAGATTCTCGTCAGATTCATTCGCCTAGTTCTGATCCCGGCAATTGTACACTTCTTATTTGGATCGGTGACTGCTGTAACACCTGCAATATGTTGCTCACGTATATAAGCGTAGGAACGTCTTACGTCGCTGCTTTTGGCATAATAGACTACTTCCACCGAACGACCGATACAGATGCTGTTATGAAGTTCCCCATAACAGTCCCATCTTGCTAAGAGGCATTACCTATATTGAGACGAGTGTATTTTTCAATCCGCTATATTGCTGCAGACGTTCGGCCGGGGTCGGGGATTAATCCGGGGATACTTGAGGATTCGTCCTCGACGGCGGAGGCATGTTTCAGGTTTCTGAAGCCGAAGATGCAGTGTGTGATTCGATCGATGGGACGTGTAGGGGAGGCGACTGCTAGGCCTCGTTTGAAGTTGCCCATATAGGCAAAAAACAACGCACACACGAAATGAAACGAAAACCTCTACCAAGATTTAGATGGGCATCGATTGGAAAATTAGGGAGCGCATAAGCAAAACGTCCGAAGCAGGCGAACTTCGGGTGTCCTCCGGGAGGCCCATCGCGAGGCGAAGGAAGATACGCAGACGCGGCAAGGGACGAGATGCAGCGCATACTGTGGCGGTTGGGCGTCAGGTTAAATAGAATGTACCACACTATGTCTCATACCGCACAGCACGCGCTGCGACTCGTCCTTTGCCGCATCTGCGTCTCTTCCTTCGCCGCGCGATGGGCCTCTTGGCGGACACCCGGCGAATATTAGTTTAGAGTTTGATATGTATCGATTCTGATAAACGGGCGGATGGATAATCGCGGGAGAAGCATCGGGAGTTGAAACGTATACTGGATATCGGTTAGTTGGGGTGGGCGTGTCACCGGAAGTGACGTGCACTTGATAGAGACTATGTGGATAAGGTGCTTCCAACATACACCGCTGGCTATCAGCAAAGCATGATGGCAACACCTTATCCACTCTATCAAGTGCATTTCACTTCCGGTGACACACCCGCCCCAACTTTCGGATAACGACTGTATGTAAATCATTCTCGTCGACCCTCCCGCTTCGCAATTTTCCTGCACGTCTTTGCTCCATCGATAGTTTCATTCTATTTAGCATCTACGTTTTTGGCGTAAGCGGGCAACTGTGGACAAGCTTAAAGCCGATGCCAGACTCTGCGGATTGAGCGATTCGCTAGCGTCCGCGGTCGCGTTGCGGCACCAGCAAATAGAGCGATCCACTGACGCGACGCTATCGCGCGCTAGCGAGTCGCTCGGTTTGCGAAGTGGATATTGCCCTAACCAGGGAAGGCACTTTACTTCCCATGGAACTTTGAGGTGAGACCCAGATATGTCGATAGAGCTTCGAAGGCTTATTACAAATATGGAAACTAACTGCAAAATGAACATGCCAAGGAAGTTGTGAGCAGTCAAAGTTGGCCGGTGGTAAAGCATTACACTAGCCTCCAGGCTTTCGAAGTCCCCGTGGAGTAGTGGTAGTGCTCTTGGACTTTGCGCTCCGACGGGCGATGAGCTTATGACCTCCACAGTGAATAGCGAGGGCACCACCACTGCTCCGCGGCGATTCTGAAAGCCCGGAGGCTAGTGTCATGCTTTACTTCAGCCAACTTTCACTGCTCACAACTTCCTTGGCAGGTTCATTTTGCAGTTTTAGTTTCAATATTTGTAATCAGCGTTTGAAGCTCTATCAACATATCTGGGTCTCATCTCGAAGTTCCATGGGAAGTTGAATGCCTTTCCTGGTAAGTGTTGCCTCTCCTACACGTCCGACCGATCGATGCGATCACATCGATAGCATACAGCAACTTCGGATCACCATTAGAAGCACTGAACATGATCATCGATCCTTCGCGCATCTGTCGTCGGGAATGAATCTCTCAAGCAGACACTGGGACGGGCATCTATCCCATCCGCGCCATGCTAGGCCCGACCTCGTGACTCGGATGACCACGAGAGAGAAACGCTGTTACACAGCTCAAGTGCGCAGGATTACACCCCTTTCGAAACTTGAACTAGAATTGGCCTACCTTTTCGGTACGTGCCTCTTAGCCACTGTATCCAACACTCGTTAAAATGCTTCTTATGATAGTAGTGCAAGATACAAATAACGACAAACTTTGAAAACATGAAGTAGTAAATCAATATTGCCTGATAAACCAAACAATTGAATATGTGAACATTATGATACTATCAGAAGAGCTGAAGAGGAACGAGACCAAAGGAATGTTCAGTACAAAAGTGACATTTGCAAACGAAGTCTTCTAAACATCTGCTCTAGAGCGAGTAAAGCGTGATCATTTCGCGTGGATAGTCCCCTTCTGGGGTCTCCAAAATTAGAGGAATGCCATTCAGACGTTCATCATCCATAATACACTTGAAGCCACCCTTTCCAATACGCCCACGTCCGATATTTTCATGACGGTCCGCACGGCATCCAAGTCCGCCTAAATAGAAATGGTCAAGAAGGCGAAAAAAATTACGATTCAAAGCATCTCGCTTCATGAAGCACTCTGAGAGAGAGAGATTCGAGCATGGGTTCCAATACAGCAGCATTTTTTGTTCCAAGTTTTTGTTTCCACTTCTCCACAGGGCGTCAATTTACGTGTTCTTCACATTGACGACTGCTGTCTCGGCAAGCCTTTCGCAATATTTTAAACTGCAGTGTCCTATTTGCTGCACATCCCCTGGCAGCACTTGCGTGCGTTATGGTTCCACTTCTCATTAGGTGGATTTCCTCGTTCAGAGAGATGCTGCTTTATTTTCCCTACCTTACACCTCGCCTGTACCTCCCTAACACATCGTAGGATGACCTCACCCGCGTTGCTCCGATCCGCAAATGCGTTGCAGTTCCCCTTCTCATGTCAAGTCAACTCAGAAAATGCCATCTCTGATTTGTTCGTAATAAGCCTCAGACCAAGCCCAAGATCAATCAGAATCATAAGCATAAGCCAGTGTATAATCATGAGCTCACGTCCCAGCTCAAGCCCAAGCTGACCTTAGGTTCTTATAATCGTGCAACTCGGGTTACCTGTTCTAGGGGGAGAACTGAACGTCTCCACAGATCCGCTGAACTGGTCCGTGCGGTCAGCGAGAACAACATCCATTATCCTTCCTTAGAGGTCGCCCTTCTCCACTGGTGCTACACCCCACCACCGCCGGTATCTAGGCTCGATTCTCACCCGTGTCTTCTTTAGGGACCTATGGCACTGCCTGCGAGGAGGGGGCCTGTGCTGCAGAGCCAGATCCGCACCGAGGAGCATCTTGACGCCCTTCACAGTTCTGAGGGGTGTTTTTAACGAGCACATTGTCTATTTCCGTCTGTCTCCCTCTTGAGGTGGGTTGCCTTCTTCTCCCGTTTCGCGAAGAACATGCTGCGGACCGCTAGGCTGTGGGGGCCGTGATCAAATCCAAAAGACTTCCTCGGCGGTATTCACATCTATCCCTCTACCTCCGTGTATCCTTTCCAGGGCTTTTCTGACATTGTTGGAGCAAGAGCTCCAAAGTTTCGCGACAGTCGTGGGTGTTATGTGACAGCTGTGACGAGACCGTACCCAATTACAAAACACAACACACTTTCGTAACTAACCATTTATTTGCATCTATATACAAAATGATGAATTGGCAATGAGCCAATCAACATATAAAAGGTAGCTAGAATCTAATACAGTAGATTATTAGTTTAACCAAGCTAGGGGAACGGGGACTGTCCGCAATTCACCTGCCATCTTGTACATTGAACCATCTTCTCGCCGAGGATGTTCAATGGTACACTCCTTCTGAACACAGAAGGGCGACCATCGCGTGAGCCACGCTTAGGCCAACGTGCATCTGTAGTCGTCTGTACGAACTACTGCACAAGCCTTGCCAACGGGAAAAGATCCACTCCTTCATCTCTGGTGTGAAGAGAACGAAGCTCGCATCGGGCGACGCTTCGGAGTCAGGGGAGCCCGCTATCACGTAGAGTTAATCGCCTAATCGTACACAACGATCTCGGGAAACTCCCTTCTCGTTTTCCGAGAGAGACCGATCTGCTCACATCCCGTGAGCTCGGCAAAACTCCAGACTAACTGATCAGCTCGACCATAAGACGGACTGACAACAGATGGGGGCATGGCTTAGGTTTACGACCGTTTGAGAGAACCTCAAGTAATACCTAAGGTTACACCTAGGGGTACAAGTCTGCATGCACCTGCATACACTTTTACAACCTGCACGCGGCCCCATCTCAATCCGAGATAATTACTCACAAGTTATCTAAGCTTGGATGATCCAGTAAAACTGACTAAGGTTACCCATACACTACATCATTGCTGGCATGGCTACTCAGATAACCTGCCATGGTGAGACAGTCCTCTTCAGAGTGGACTTGAGGGCATCGCCAAGGCTAAAAATGAGATAGAACTCGCCTTCCTCATATCCAGGAAAGCCGACTATGAGTGTGTACACGGACAGTATCGGGCAGTCTCCCTCGTTCGTTGCATCCTTAGGCCCATGATCCGATCATCGATTCTGTTCACGGAAGATCTGCAACCTTGAGGGACTCCGATACCGCTATAACCACCCTAATTTGTTGGGCGTCGCCTCGTAGCAGTGTAGTTTGACACCTGCTATTTCCGGGTCTTGGTCCCTTTTATAATGTGTCTTTAAGAAAGAAAAACTATTATAAACAAAATAATAGATACGGTTCGTTTCGCTCGTTCCTCAGACGAACCTTATTATTTCGCTTATCCCCGGAGCTCATCAGTGAGTTGGGATTGGCGAAATAAAGACACAGGGGAAAGACGAATAAACCTTGATGTGACGTTCTATCATGCAGAGAAGCATGCAATGAAACGAATTGTATATTGACTAAATGAATGAGAAAATAAGTTGATTAAACATGTAAAACTATAAAGTGTGAAAGGCGGGTGTTTGTAATTGTTCCACTAACAAGATAGCACTCAATGACGAAGTATCTTCCACTAACTTACTAATATTATAATTATTAGCAATTGAAAATTTGTAACATATAAACTTATTTTTATAAATACATTTAACTATATTAGTTATAATAAATTTAGACAGAGAACTTGAACGTCTTGTGCTTTATCACATCAGCACTCTGCTAAGGCTTCCCTGCAAGTGGTGAGAGACCCAACTCGAACTACCTTTTTTAGTCGTTCACTTCGTAGACCTCGTTGCAGACCACAGGAGTTGGGCGAGGGTTCTGTGCGTCACTCCCGTGCACTAGCAATATCCCTGGTACTTTTGCAACTTTTATGTACTATCAATGTAAATGGGGTCTCCATAATGGGCCTGTCAAGCTAGGCCTGATGCTGGTATTGAGACCATTTTTACAATTTTTGTGGGACATTGTTATGCTCCGACATGGATCGGACCCGCGGCTCTCAAGGGTCCAGCCATGAGCTTGTACTCCATACCACTAAGCTATCCCTGCCTTGGATTAATCGTGCGAGTTTCCTATGGAGGTAGTGCAGAAGGTTTTTATCGTCTCGAATAGTTGATTCACTCGTCCCTTTCCATAAATCCGACCGAAAATTGCGCAATAGCTATTTAATAGCCTATTAGCACTGAACAGAAATGAAAGCACTAGGCGCTGATCAGTCCCGTTAATGAGAGTGCAATACAAGCGACACCCATTCTGAATTGTGGAAGCACCATGAGGGGACTAATATAAAGGCTTGTCAAACATTTGTGAAACCAATGGTACTAACAATAAGACCATACGGTAGCCCTGCGCCCAATTCCAATGGTTAATGATTTCGATCAAGTTGTTGAAGCACGCACTGTATGATACACTTCCACCTCCCATTCCGCTCCCACTCGAGGCGAAAAGGTAAACAAAAAATAAAAGTTTGTCAAAATTTATCCAACTTTTGTGAGAAAATCTCCCCTTTCCCCAGTCCCACAGAAGGACGACGTCAGTTTGCCTTATACGGCTCTCTCGTGTGACTCGGCCAGGCGGACCCTTCGCCCAGCAACCTGTTATGCCGTTCGGAGACCTACATCAAAGCCTTCGAGGTGAGAAAATGAGCCGAGTGACCTATGGCACCAGACCGAAGTTTGCACTACGGACACAGAACGCTAAGTAGCAATAGGATTTGCGTACCTATGAAGTCCTCTATCGAGCGCTTGTACTAGCGCTTTTTCTTTACTTCTAGCATTCTTTTTGTTCACATGTTTGTGGCAATAAGAAGAAAAAGAGAAATAATCAAACCAAAAATTGCACACGGCTCAGAATAACCTTCCTAAAAAACGCATATGTGGACTTTCGGTGAATCCTGTCATTAATGCTAACGTATTAGTCCCTATTTCACTCGTTGATATCAGAAATACCCCAAAATAGCGTTATAAGCGACAGGTAAGTGATTATTAGCTGGCAGCCCCTATGGGCTGCCACTGTCCCACAAGTGCACTTCCGTGGCAGAACACATGGGCCGCCGCTGGAGCGAATATGTAAAATAAGACCGAATCTCAAACCTTTCGAGTCGTTGAGATGAAACGCCTTCAAATATTTGAATCCAATGACATCATCAAACTTCTTAGTGTTTTCTCATAAGCTTCCGGAGTTCGTATATCATAGCCTGCCAGAACATCCCTTCATTCTCCATGAAAACCTTCTCAAATGGAGAACGAAAAAAAATAGCACTCACCTGCTGCAAATATGTGGCAGGTGTCGATGCAGACGCCGACACGCTCCTTATTTTTCACCTACAAACTTATAAATAAAGTACAATAAGTTAAGTGAGACGCAAACCCAATGACATAACGGGAATGCTCTTGCCGGTGAAAATCCAGTTCGGATAGAGGGGAGGGGGAGGGGCACCCTCACTGTATTATCGCTAGTCCTAGAGTGCACTCCTTTGAGCTCACCAATACTAAGGATAAGATAATATGAACAACTTGAGGAAGATGACAGATTCTAGCTGCACCGGTATATAGAGGGTGATAGGCAGGACGATAGAAAAATGCTGTAGAAAAGATTAGACTCGGATACTTCGCCCACCTATCCCCTTCCTCCCGCTAGTTTATTTCAATTAATTAGAGTTACTGAGTTACTAATTGCTGTTAACTAGTCAACAGTTCACCTCACCATTGATATGATGTCACGAATCTGTTCAAATGTCGATCCGATAGTATGACCCTGAGCTGCCATCGTCTCTATTACTAAATATGAGTGAGCATTAAAGACAATAGAAGACACTACAAAATGGGTAAATCATTAATTTACCCATGACGATGAAGTCAGTATTGTCAACAATGTAGTCGATAGTTTCAGCAACTAATTTGAGACACTGCTCTACTGTACCCGTTCCTGTGGTGGAACCTTAACAATGAAGCATTGACGTTAGAAATAAAATAAAGTACGTAGATCGTAATATGTAAGTTCTTTCAACCTGGATGAAAATTATACAACCCGATTCCTAGACGTTCACAGCGTTTGCACTCATCGAGCATGGCCGCTCGGCTTTTTTCCAATTTCTCGGGATCAGGAGATCCAGGATTCATCAAATAAGAACCATGTGGAAGAACTTGAGAGAGCGGGAAGCCGGTTTCCTGCAAAAGCACTTGTTGTCGCCGATCTCAAAATGAGACGTAACTTTGCAAACCAGACACGGAAGTGGATGTGGATTGCCACAACAGAAAGCGAGCTTTTCGCTTCTCGCAGTGCGAAACTTTTCCGCTTCAGTAACCCCATGTCCCACTTTGGTCATAGGTGGACCAAGAATTTCCGAGGCGGGACCGTTACGTGTTGCGAAAAGCAAAAAACTCGCTTTGTTTCCTGCTAACCACACTCGAGGTGCACAACTGCTCGTCCCAGCAAATGTCTGCCCCCTCTGCCAGAATGGATATCTCCACAGAGTTCTTCGTGTAAACCAATAACTTAAAATATGATAACAAAATAATGAAACATCTTATTCGCAAGCCTGTTTCGTCAGCACTTTTCACTAAGCTTCCACTTTTCAGATGCCTTCTGGGAACGACAGCTCCTAGGCTTCACGGGTGTTCGCTGGAACTCTGTCCCAGGCATCCAGCTGGCTGAAGGTGGCTAAAAAGGCAACCTAGCGGATCTGAACTCCTTTCGAGTCCGTTGGCTGCAGGAGAGCGCAGTCCGAGATTAACAGCCTTATTGATGAGTAACCAACTACTAACAACCACTCCTTGACAGCGAGACAGTAAACCGGGTACGGAGAGATCTCTCAAGTAGCTCTGTAAGGAAGTTTTTGCTAGTTTCGAGGTATGTAGTTACCTCAACGGCACGATTCCATCGTTCAACAGTGGCTTCATCCATAGGTTTTGCATTCCACTGACGTTGATTACGCACGAACATGGCCAGGGAACGATTACCCTCAGCACATGCATTGTAGATCGCCTGCTCCAATCCGCCTAGGAGATTTCATATAATCTGTGTGCACAACGATTGAGTAATGCCTCTTCTAATAAAGGTGTTGCCATAATGCATCTAACCAAAATGCCGAAACCAGCACATTCTGACTGGGGAAATTCCTATTGGCAAAGGAGCTTCAAATCGGGAAATCCAAAAAACAGTCCAAATGGATATTCAAAGAGCTCAACACTATCCATATTAGAAGCATTCGCAAGCGAAGAGCGGAGAAAAAAAAAGACGGTGACGCTAAGACTATATACTACAAATACAAGTAGACACTACGGTCTTCTGATCTACTGCAGTACTTAGTTTTCTCATCCACAGATGAATAGCATGAATATTTACATAGCCTGGAAGACACTCACCTGCAGCGCTAACATGAGAACCCAAGCACTTCTTGCTCTTTGTCCCCGCTTGAAGAACCTACAAATAAGACGGATCACTAGAAGAAGCGCATGATCAGACAACAGCTTCACCAAGGAAAATGAACAAGGCACTTCGGAGCAAACTACGGCTATAACCAACCTTGGCACCGACTGTGAGACGCGACTGACGTTGAGTATCGCTTTCCCCACTAGCCGGCGCTTTTGAGCGCGTTTTGCGTTCTTTAATATTGAATTATCAGTAAATACCAGACATAAGAACAACAAAAGGATGGGCAAAGGAAGTAATGGGGGAAACATCCGACTTCAGCCGTAAAGAACCGTACGTATGCTATCAACTGTGTCGAAGGGGTCGCGCCATGTTGGGCTAACGTCACGGCATGGACTAGTCGTATTTGGCTTTCTGGATCGTACTGCGCGTAGTTGACAGTGTATTTCAGAGAGCGGGAGTTGTGGAAGGCGGGAGGTGAGGGGGGAGGCGGGTGATGAGGTTTTTACGAAACTTAGCAGTTCTGAAGATTTTAACGGAGACGGATTTGTTCTGTTTTCATTGCACTATGTAATACTTCCTCCCCCCCTTCTCTATCCCTCTGACGGACACACAGGGAACGGGCAGAAACGTCATTCCCTCGTCACATTTTATGCGGAATTCATTACACGTTGGTTAATTCAAATCGAACGCTCCCAACTGGAAAAACGCATTCAAATCTATCAGAAAAATTCATAATAACTTTCTACACCGATGACATCCGAAGAATTTGCCACGAGAGCATGGTGCGCGGTTCGAGCTCAATGAGGAGCTCGACGCGTCCTACCAAGTCGTCTGAAACGCTGGGCGAAAGTGGACTCCAGTCAGAGCTACCGTCTGAAGTAAGTTATCCATCAGTCATTCAATCGAAACTGTAGCAGCTTCAGGCCGACAGCGAATAAGGTAAGCTTTCTTAAGCTTGTTGGCGATGATAGATGAGCCGCAAGCTCATGCTGAACAGGGAAGGAAGGCCTGCTGCTTATAGGGGATATCTGAGAAATATTTCACCACAAAACTTCCATCAACGTCGACACCTGTGCAACGAAAAGTTTGCTGATGTTGCTATGGAGAGAGGACTTTTTGCGCCCATCTCTTCCCTGTAATTTTTGGGAAAGGTTAGGTGTTTAACGGTTTCAGAGAAGAATGAAAGAAGGAGCAAGACTTGGAGGCGGAGATGAGTAGAGCACAGAGAGATCGTCCCCCACTGCCTTTGCAGTAATATGTATAGTACAACCAAGATGGGCCCGGGTCCAAGTACGAATTGGTCGATGCTCTAACCATAACAATTATTTTCTGATGCTACTCGCACTACATGCGGCTACGAAAGAGAAAATAACTCACAACTGATAGAAGCAAGATATGAAGTAGCTGCTTTATGATGTATGTACAACAAAAAAACAAACGCAACTACTATTCAGGTGGGCATATTTTATTCTGAAACCAACCCGCTTTCTTCTTCTCGTCTTTCCGATCGTGCTCCGCCTTGTCTTCTTCCATCTCGGACTTATCTGTGGCCCCGGACATGAGAGATTTCACTGCAAAATCTTTTTCGTAGTGAATAACTATGAAGTGTTACTATGACTATGGATCCCTTCATGGGTCTCATCCGGTGGGGGCATGGCTGCTCCCTATTACAGAAATTCAAATTCTGTAGAGGAAGATCCCCAGGTGCGTAAACCATTTCGCTATCGCTTTTACATCCACTCTGGAGCTACCTCTTAATGCGAGAAATTGGGCCACTTTAACCGGTACAAACTGTCGCACCGCAAGTCCACACTACCGGATAAGCTCTTCATCATCACGGATTCTTCAAAAGCGACTCACCAGACAAATCCAGAGAGGCGTCAACGTGATCTAATTCTCTCTTCATTTTATGAGGAACGATGTTCTCCTTCGCGGACTGCACTGTCTTGGTGGAAACACCTAAGATATGAAAGGTCTATTTAATGAAAGATGATTTTGAAAAGCGCTGCATGGAAGCAGAAGCCTTGACACAATCATCGACATGATTTCAATTTCATTACAATTATGTTCAGTGGTTTCGCCATAAAAGGGAAGTGCGAAGTGCTTTTTTGCTCATGTCGGACACTGCAAAACATTCCTCCGAAACCCCTTCAACACACTGACGACAACGCGGGGGATATATATCCCGCGCATTGCAGGCCATGTCGGACCGTGCGGGAGATACAGGGATGGCCAAAAAAAGAGACACTTTGCTCATGGCGAACATCATCGAACTTTTCGTCGCACAGGCAGACGATGTTAGTGAACGTTACGGCGGAATATTCCTTAGATGTTTCCCCGTGATCAGAAGCAATCCGTCCCTCCTTGCCCCCGCCGTCTTCAGAATACAACGTCATCTGCCGCCACCGTCAAGCTCAACGAGGCTTACTGTAATCGCTTCGGCCTGAAGCTGCTACATAATTTCTTCAACGGATTAAATGTTGAACAACTTCCCAAAAACATCAGCTGTGACTATGCAAAACCGTTTTTGACCAGTGTTTCAGGGACGTTGGAATGGCCTATGGTACCTCGACGACCTCCTTGAGCTCGTACCGTGAACCATGCTTCCGTGGGAAAATCTTCTGACGTCGTCGGGTTTACAAGGCTGTCATGAAACTGTTAGATAGATTAGAATGTGCTCTTCAAGACTGAGTTGGAGGCAGTCGATTTGGTTTTGGAAAAGTGTGATTAATGCTGTCTGAAATGTGGAGTGAAGTGTCTCTTTTTTTGGCCACCCCTGTATATCCCCGCAGCCATTGCAATCATTTTTTTCGCGCACGCCTGATTCTTTTAGAAGTTTCTTGTATTCAGGAAGAACCTTGACGTAGCTACAAACATAGGGGCCCTTAGAATGGTCACGTATTCTTTAATTTAGAGGAGGATTTCTGAAGAATACGAAATTGTAATTTCAAAAAATTTTTTGTTTACTTTTTCTTTTTGTATGTGAAGATTTAAATAGTAGCAGAAGTAGATACGGAACCTTGAGGGTGACAATATGTGTGTTTTTATTGGAATAATCAACGTAAAATTGCTTTTGAGGTTCATCGCACCTAGTTCTGACCAATTTCGCTATTTCATTGTTACTTTATGTCTTTCGATCGAAATTCCACTACTATACGCCTGGTTAGGTTGCGCTCATTACAATTTACTGATATGGTTTTGAATTGATCATTAGATGTGTATTTATCACTCAAAATCTGCTTGAACGACCTCAGGCAAGCGTGCCCGCAAAATCGCCGCGGTCCCACGTGGCCAAAAAAGCCAAAATTCGCGTTGTCGTCAATGTGTTGAGCAGCGAGCGCGTGTCTATTTTCCTCATCCTCTTTAAAATATGAAGCTATGCGCTAACGCCGATGAGTTCAGAGAGGCCTGATCTCATTACCATCTGAAGCAGCTGCTACTTCCTCGACAGGCTGATCGAGGAAGTAGCAGAGGCTTCAGATGGCGTCATAGTTTGCGGTCAGGTTTGCGACCTTCAGGGCATAGTTTGCGAACCGAGCGAATCGCAAACTGTGATATCGGCCACAGACGGGCAGCTTTCAGAGGCCTTGGTTCCGATTTTATGGGATCCTTGCAAGCCTTCAGATCAGAAAGTCTGTTCTTGGAGGTCTCAGCAGGATCGATTTCTGGGGTGGGTTGATGACTTTCGGGATAGGAGGACTCTTTTGCTATGGAGCTTGCTTCGAAAATAAGCACTAATTATCAGGATGGTAAGAATGTCCTGAGCCGTTTGACACTTATTTGTGCTTTACTTTTTTATTCCGCGTACAATGGAATCTACTCAACCATATTATCACCATTGTTACTCACTACAGAGTCCCACCTAACGGGCCGGTCAGCGACCCCCTTCTCCCAGAACTGAGCAGACTGAGAGTCAAAGAAAGCCCTGACCGCTCCTTCATCGTCTTCAACTTTGGTGAATTTTTTCTTCGTAAAGAATACCTTAAGGGAGTGAAATAAATGATAATCAGAGAGGGCAATGTCAGGAGGATAGGGTGGGACCGCGGGGTGAACCGCGTCCCAGATCAGCTCTTCTAATTTTGCACGGGTCTCTTTAGCTATGTGGGGCCTGTCGTCATCGTGGAGTAGGTGGACAGAAATTCGTCTCGGTCGTTTTTTCCGAACAGCGTCCGCTAGTTTCTGGAACTGACTGGCGTAAATGATGCCGGTAGCTTTATTTTATTGCGGGAGCACCTCATAATAAAACATTCCTAACGAATCCCTGAGGTCGCAAAGAAGGCAGTTTTTGGGTGAAGCTCCGATTTTGCTTGTGTCGGCGGGTCTTCTCCTCGACGCAGCCACACGGCACTGTGCTTGTTAGAATCGTAGAGAACTCAACTCTCACCCCTCGTAATCATGCCTTCCAAAAACTCCTTTCGGTGCGGACAAAGGAGAAACTGGCAAACGGGTACCCGCCTGAACCGCGTGCTATTAGACAAGACATGAGGGATCTATCGAGTCGGCACTTTCCTGTGGCGAGGGCGCGGAGGCAGGGTCAACCGTCACGTTCGAACATTTTCGGGATTTTTGCGACCCCCTATCTCTCGAGGGGTCCAGTTGCGACCCCCTGTTTTTGTTAATAAGAGTGCTAGACATGAATCCGTTGCGCCAGAAGGCGTCTGCGCGTCGTCGCGTCGGCCTTGGAGCGCGGTAGGTATCACCCAGGCGCTGGAAGACGGGACGCGGCGAAGAAAAAATTTTAGAGGGGAATAACTTACTTGGGACGTACTTTTTTGACTTGTTGAGGTAGATTTTGATTGTGCCTGAGGTGCGCTTCCAGAAAGCTACAAGGATTGCCTAACTCTGTGGAAAGTACTTCTGTTAGAAGCGGAAAACCCAAAATTCTAAGAAGGCGCACCTTCAACTTTGAAAGCCCATAAAATCTTTCGTATGCGACATTTTGGAAATCTGTAAAAAGTTTTAGAAACTCAAATATTTCTCTAACAAAATAGTATAAAAAGTTTAGTGCTTGTCCCGTTTTTCAAAAAACCGTCCCGTTCGAACATTTTTCGTGCAAAAGCGAGTTCTTGGGTTTTCGGCGACCATAACTCACTTCATTTTCATTTCTGCGATGCATTCTTTTCATGGGGTGAAAGTACAGGATTTGCTCTTTCTAACAAGCCCCAAACCATTTTTCAAAGTTCATTTCTCGAGAAAATCACACGTTCGAACATTTTGGGAGGTTTTGCCGAACACTTTTTTTGAAATAGCGAGTTTTTGGACGGGCATAACTCACTTCATTTTCATTTCTGAGATGCACTTTTTTCATGGGGTGAAAGTACAGGAATTGCTCTTTCTGACGAGCACCAAACCGTTTTTCAAAATACATTTTCCGAGAAAATCGCACTTTCGAAAATTTGGTTCCCATAGGTTTTTGAGCAGCACATGCGAGTTTTTGAGCTTTCAGCAATAAGAACTTCCTCCAAAGAACTTGTTGGGGAGGGTCAAAGACATTTTGGAAGACCACGAGATTTCTGCTTTCTTACGTGTTTACCCGTTGTCTGGACGAATCGTCCTCAGAAAATTAGGTCCCGAAGAACTGTAATTTCAGCCCCGAGAAAAGATCAAACCTTTCATGGGGATGCATTCAACAGTTCTTTATTCCTCAAGGAAAACACCGTAATCTGCCAAGACTGTCTCTCTGTGCGTAATTAA